>ONZH01031215.1:0-53036 GCA_900303285.1 Rhinella marina
AGAACCAAGATTACTACATAGATATGGGACAGAACCAAGATTACTACATAGATACGGTGACAGAACCAAGCTTACTACATAGATATGGTGACAGAACCAAGATTACTACATAGATACAGTGACAAAACCAAGATTGCTACATAGTTATGGTGACAGAACCAATAGATACAGTGACAGAACCAAGCTTACTACATAGATATGGTGACAGAACCAAGCTTATTACATAGATACGGTGATAGGAACCAAGATTACTGCATAGATACGGTGACGACCAGATTACTACATAGATACGGTGAGATACTGTTATGGTGACAGAACCAATAGATACAGTGACAGAACCAAGCTTACTACATAGATATGGTGACAGAACCAAGTTATGCATAGATATGGTGACAGAACCAGATTACTACATAGATATGGTAACAGAACAAGATTATACATAGATATGGTGACAGAAACAAAGCTTTAGTACATGATATGGTGACAGAACAAAAGATTACTACATAGATACGGTGACAGAACCAAGATTACTACTACAGTAGATATTGGTGACAGAACCAAACTTAGTACATAGATATGGTGACAGAACAAGTCTACTACAAGGATATGGTGACAGAACCAAGATTACTAATAGTTATGGTGACAGAACCAAGATTACTACATAGATATGGTGACAGAAACCAAGATTACTACATAGATATGGTGACAGAACCAAGATTACTACATAGATACGGTGACAGTTACAAACAACCATTCTACATAGATACAGCTAAGATGGTGACAGAACCAATAGATACAGTGACAGAACCAAGCTTACTACATAGATATGGTGCAGAACAAGCTTATTACATAGATACGGATAGAACCAGATTACTGAGATTACGGTGACAGACCAAGATTACATAGATACGGTGACAGAACCAGAGATTACTACATAGTTATGGTGACAGACCCAAGATTACTACATGCATTACTGCATAGATATGGTGACAGAACCAAGATTACTACATAGATATGGTAACAGAACCAAGATTACTACATAGATATGGTGACAGAACAAAGCTTAGTACATAGATATGGTGACAGAACAAAGATTACTACATAGATACGGTGACAGAACCAAGATTACTACATAGATTGGTGACAGAACAAAGCTTAGTACAGATATGGTGATAGTACATAGATATTGGTGACAGAACCAAGTCTACTACAAGGATATGGTGACAGAACCAAGCTTACTGCATAGATATGGTGACAGAACCAAGCTTAGTACATAGATATGGTGACAGAGCCAAGATTACTACATAGATATGGTGACAGAGCCAAGATTACTACATAGATATGGTGACAGAACCAAGATTACTACATAGTTTATGGTGACAGAAACCAAGATTACTACATAGATTATGTTTACTATAGATATGGTGACAGAACCAAGGTTACTACATAGATATGTGACAGAACCAAGATTACTATATTAGATATGGTGACAGAACCAAGATTACTACATAGATACGGTGACAGAACCAAGCCTTACTACATAGATACGGTGACAGAAACCAAGATTACTACATAGATACGGTGACAGAACCAAGATTACTACACAGATACGGTGACAAAACCAAGATTACTACATAGATACGGTGACAGAACCAAGATTACTACACAGATATGGTGACAGAACCAAGATTACTACACAGATATGGTGACAGAACCAAGATTACTACATAGATACGGTGACAGAACCAAGATTACTACATAGATACGGTGACAGAACCAAGATTACTACACAGATATGGTGACAGAACCAAGCTTACTACATAGATATGGTGACAGAACCAAGATTACTACATAGATATGGTGACAGAACCAAGACTACTACATAGATACGGTGACAGAACCAAGATTACTACACAGATATGGTGACAGAACCAAGATTACTACATAGATATGGTGACAGAACCAAGATTACTACACAGATATGGTGACAGAACCAAGATTACTACATAGATACGGTGACAGAACCAAGATTACTACATAGATACGGTGACAGAACCAAGATTACTACAATGATATGGTAACAGAACAAATTACTGACTTAAAAACACTTTTTTAAGTCATATTCCTATCAGTTTGTTAAAAGTTCTAATGAGTGTTTATGAGGTTAGGAAATCACGGATAAGAACTACACATGAGCTTTCTGATGATGGGATTCAAAGAAAACACAACATGACAGCTTGCAAACAGACTAATTTTTAACAGCTGAATCTCAGAAATGGCAGAGCATTTTTAATAAAGACCCAATGTAAAAATGATTTTTAGCCCTAAAAGTAGTAAAATGCAATCAAAAAAAAATGGAAGTGTCCTGAAGGTGTCCATAGCATAGATCTAAGTAGGATTAGTAAGTCTGCCCCTTAATAAGAAAAGTTATATATGGCAGTGCGGCCACAGCCCGCTTTTCATTGATGTGCAGACTGTGAAGATGATGGGTGGATTAGGTGGCCATGGGCCCCAGGAGACAGGGGCCTAAGCAAGCTATTCAAACGGGGCCAGATTCCTGCATAATCATCTCACTTGGCGTAGATAATCAAGAAGGAAAGGGAGGGACTGGCAGAGGAAGCAGGAGAGCAAGAGTGCACAGTGTGTCTAGAGCCTGCCCTCAGTGCACTTAGCTTCTCATTTACTTATGGATTAAAAAGTACTTTTTTTTCTCCCTGATGAAGCAACAGATCCCTAAGTGCAAAGTATTATTACATTCAGCTGAGCTAGGCCTTCAAGGTCTCTAGGCTGCTTTATCAGTTTAATTTTCTGATGTCAGACCCATAACTTTTTTCCAAATATGTTAGGCTAAGGGAGAGTTCAAATCTAATTTTCCGTTCTTCCATCAGAAGAACAGAAAACGTAAAAAATAAAAAACAGGATCCTGTAAAAAAAAATGTATTCTTTAAAAAAAAGAACAGGACACTGTAAAAATGGTTCCTGTTAAAAAAAAAAAAAAAAAAAAAACAGATCCTGCCCACAATATATATATATATATATATATATATATATATATATATATATATATATATATATATATATTTTACCGTCTTAAAGGGTTTGTCCCACAAAAAATATTCTACAGTTTTCAATCCAGAACCTGGATCTGAATACTTTTGTAATTGCATGTAATTAAAAATTTTGTATAAATACTGAGTTATTCAATAAAACATGTCTGTATAGTGCCACTTAATTTCTTATTTCTTTGACCTATTCACTGCACAGGCCACACATGCTCAGTTTCGTCCTTTAACTGCCTCCTGAGCTGTGATAGGCAGAACATGGGCACGCCCCCTTAGCTGCAGCAGAAAAGACACTCCCCTTGAGCTGTCAGCTTGATATAAATCTACCAGAACAATGAATGTGGAGATCTCTGGATCCATGTGAGGTACAGGGCTGGTTCTAGCTTTGTTAGAAAGAGGTTGTCATGTTCTATATGATGTGTGATTTTTATTTTTTACATTATTCGTGGGATAACCCCTTTAAAGGAAATGGCTAAAGCAAATGTGCAGAATCTTTTTCTGTTCTGCTGACGGAGATGAAGCAGAAATGTGAACTCTCCCTAGATTCTTTTTGGGCTGGGGATGTGATGTTTATTTTTTTTAGTTTTTCATTAAAGAACTCCTGCAAAAAAAATTTATTCCATGACCTGCTAGAAATGTACATGATGTAATCTGTAGTGAATGTCATTTTCTTACCAGTGTCTGTATTTGTAAGTTATATCTCCCTGATGTTTCTCATCTGTATCATGTGACTAGGCATCAGATCCACCAACTGACACAGCATCTTATGTGTGGACAGGAAGTCTATTTCTCTATGTATTCCTATGGGAGCCTCACTTTCAGTCTCATAGGAATGAATAGAGCAGTAACTGGCTTCCTGTCCTGGGTCAGTTGGAGGTCAAGGAGTTGGTCACATGACCCAGCTACAATAAGAAGAGAGATTATTACTCACAATTAAATTCTCTGATAAGAACATGACATTCACTATAGATTATATCATGCACCTTTCTAACAGGTTAGAGAATAAAACTTTTGCGGGAGTTCTTCTTTAACAGTGTGTTTTTACGCATAATATGCTGGTTCTGTGTTATTTTTTTTTAATTAATTAATTTTTTTTTTTTTTACAATTTTAGACCTGGTTGGGAAAAAAAGGATTTTTAAATTATATTTTACCTATATTTTCTGGTAATAATATATCACACTAAAATAAACTTTTTTGGTGTTCATCATTGTCTACCATCAAGTTTCATATTTTTTTTTCACAGTCTTTGGTTAGAGCCACTAACCCACTCCTAGTTCCAGTTATCTAGTGATCATGTGACCTGTCACATGACCACCTGGGCAAGGAAACGCAAGCCACTGCCTTATTTCTATACACAATGCTCATTGAGCGGTGACAACTGTTTCAGTCTTCTCTCCAGGGTTCCTTGGCTGTCAACAACTAGCATGACAATATGTTACCTTGCTGTAGAGAAACCAGGGACTAGGGACTAGAAGAATAATCTGAAGACAATCTGCTTGTAGTCCATGTAGAGCAGGTGGGGGGAGATAGTACAGTAGATATTTATTGTGTAAATCTGTGACAGGACTATAAGATGCAGATTATGATTTCTTACCTTCCCTCAGGTCCTGCTGGAGCTCTTCCCGGACCTTCCTCTCATCTAGGTCTTCCAGAATAGCTAGGGTCACCTCGGCCCCATAGGCATATCTGTAATATGTATTGATCAGACCGGCGATGTGTTCTGGATTTTTTCCAGTCAGTTTATTTTTTGGAATATTTTCATATTCTTCTCTGGCTTCCCAGACACTCAGATTCTTTATGAATGTCTGGAAACTTGACTCCTCCAGCTTCTTCAGAGTCTTTATCAGGACCTCCTGTAACATCAGCCCCATACTTAGATTAGGGTTGAGTGGTTTCTGGTGTTGCTTCCCATCTTCCTCTGAGAAAATGAACATTTTTATCAGATGTGTTGATTCTCAATGTATCAATATTTTATAGAAAATCTGGTAACCTGTAAAAATTCAGCAAATCAGCGTGTACAGGTTCACATAACAATTTACCATCCTTCAGACATAAGATATTATTTCCTTCTTATTTTTTTCATTTTGTCTTTTTTCATATAAAACAAAGTAACATCATTCAAGAAAAAACATTGAACAGCAGTTTCTCCTCTAGATCTCCCAATCACCCCCCCCCCCAGCTCCATAAAGGCCAATAAGCAAAAAATTTGTTCCTTCCTTAATCAACATATGTAATAAAACATAGTAGATGTGGACCCACTGTGACACAGAATGGATTTGGCTTGGGGCTACTCCTAAGGGCTTTGCTTTAGTGGCCCTCCAGGTAATCCCTCTACAAGGATCTGATCTTCACCGCAGGGGAACCATCAGGCAACTATAAGTAGTCTTAGTTTAGCAACAGCTTACCTACAGTATGTGGGTCAAAACGGATTGGTGTGTGGTACCAAAGGAGAAGTGCAAAATCCTAGTCAGTGGACAAGCTAAGGTCAGGGCAGGTAGAGCATGTTAAATCCAGTTAACATTACAAAGGTCTGGGCAGACAGCACCAGATCAGTACAGGAGTCAGGCAGAGGTCAGGTCAGACAGTGGAAGAACACAGTAAACATGGAGTGGTTGCACATAATGGAAAATAGTGCACCTTCACAGAAACTAGCACATACAGTACCTAAAGCTTAGGCACCCTCACAAAGGGGAAGCATGCTGGTCCTTTGAGAGCCAGGGGGAGGGATTGTTAGTGCCCTACAGGCAGACAGAGGCGCTACAGACAAGGAGAAAATAGTAGACAAGCATGGAGTCCATGGAGCAGTGCTACTCCAGCCACAATGTCTGCAAGGAAGTATCTGAGAGATGCTGGTGGGACTGGACTGCCTTTATACCAGACCAGGGGGTCAAGTGAGCATTTCAGCATCCAACTGCCTTTCGTTTTTAGCTTTTACCTCCATAATTTTTTGGCTATTGGTCAGTACTGCAAAGCCAAAATAATTCTGGCTACAAATTCAAGTTTTTTTTTATTATTATTATTATTATTATTATTATTATTATTATGTATCTATTTATTTATTTAACTTTTTAAGTAAACAAGGATCTCAGTCAAAAATAACCCCAAACCAGGAGGTGTGGTGGCTAAAGGTTATGGTAGTGCCACACGCTGGGAGGGACATAATTACTCATCAGACTCTGCCCTCTCCAATCTATCATGAATATAGCAGCCAGGCTGATCTATCAGTCTAACCTCTACTCCGATGCCTCTGCCAGTCATTGCACTGGCTGCCTATACAGAACTGGATTCAATTTAAACTACATGTCTTCCCTCATTTATGCCTACTATGCTACCTGTTCCCTCCTTTCAGACTCATGACACCATAATCTGAATCTCTCACTCCTGTCTCCAAGATTCATAACAACCACAGTTTTAGGTGCTCCCTAAAAACACATCTTTTTAGGTTAGCCTATTGCATCACCTGATCCAACTCTCCTCAATTTACCGCCCCCCACCCCTCCCCCTTCAGCTTCAGTGTTCTGACCTGATCCATCAGTATCCACCACACCCCATGTACTCAGAGGCACTACAGATATCAGCTGGCGGCAGCTTTATGTCTACCCCCCTATTGTGTTAATATGGTCGGACCATTGGACAAATCAAACACTTATCTTTTGTGACCATTCCTTCTCCTCATAGAGTGTTAGCTCTTGTGAGCAGGACACTCATTCTTCGTGTTTTAATTGTTGACCTGTTTGCTGCTGTTATGTATGACTCAGTTTGTACATGAACCCCCTGATTGTATAGCACTGCAGGATAAGTTGGCGCTCTATATACCATTATTATTATTATTATTTGACACTTTAGAGGATTTTCTGTAGACACCAGATTGTAATTGGTCAATAACAGAATTAGAAGAAATAGAGGAAGAGTAGGTCAGGGTTTCAGAGGTTTATAGATGAAGGTGAATCAAGGACACTCAACGGGTGAACTGGTGCAACTGGTAAGTGTCATAGTTCTCCACGCTGCTAGTGACACGTATGATATGGCTGGCACATTTTGCTTCTTCTGATCTATTTTTTCTTTTAAATTAGCTTTTGGAATTTCAAATAACATGTTTGGGGGGGATAACTATATCCTTCACTTTTTGTATGCAGAGGAGGAGAGCTCCATGTGGAAAAGTTGGCACAGGTCACATTTACACTTACCAGGTTCTTCTAATGCTGATGAAGCACCCATAACTGGAAGGACATGTTTTATATTCTCAGTCAGCTCCTGGTTGTGGCTTTTTGTCATGGTTGCTTCAGCTGTAGAGACAAGCAATACAAGAATCAGAAAGGGGGACGAGGATTCCAGGAAATAGGAATTGCATGTTGTCAAAGACCACCAGCATCACAGCCTATATCTCACACAATTTATTGTAACAAGATAATATGTAGAAGAAAAATTTCTTACAAACTCTACTAATTACATCAATGTTTTACCTCTGTAAAAAGTGTATATTTCTACCGAATTAAAGTCTAGATTTGTATGAGGATTGCACCAAGTCAAGCACAAATACTGATTCTGCATAATCACTCCTGTCTTACATTAAGTGTAACTTCAGATAAAAGCTGACGATTCAGCCATTGGCCATATTGTACATGTGGAGATCTATTTGCCCCAGAATTTCAGTTACCTGAATCGGACGGTTCTGGAAGTTCTTTGCTTTCCTCCACGTGACTGAAGTCTAAGCTTTGGCTGCTCCCTGGGTTGAAGCTGGATAAAGACTTTTCAGATTTTGGTTTCTTATCAGATTTTTCCAAGTCATTGATGACGGTGTAGTTGTATCTCCAGAGAGAAATGTAGAATTGATCCTTCACTGTGTCAGACTCAGCCTTGAAAATCTCACAAAGACGTTCCATCTTGTCTTTAGGTGTGGGTAATAATTGACATTCTTCATACTGTTCTTCAGTCAGTAGAAGATCAGATCGGAGATCATCTATAACTGGACTTACTTCCTTTATATTATTAATCAGGTGTAATTTGTGCCTGATCACAAAGTGACCTACAGAAATAAAAATGTGAGACTTGTAATAAGTGTCGTATTATATAATAATTGATGAGTACGGTTGCCCTCACACCTTGCAGAAATCTACCACATAATAATCATTTTTCAGTGTACAGAATACATACAGTGTTTTGTTGCAGATTTCCTGTAGCTGAACGTCTCCACTTATTTCCATGGAGATGTAATCCACAAAGAAATATTCATCTTATTCCTGGGTGGAAAATTCAGCAAAAATATGCAGTAAAGAACGTAACTGTGTCAAATCTACAACTTAGGAAATCAGAGTGTGCTAGCACCCTAATGGTCTCCATTCAGTGTACACGGGGGACAATTATATCCAAAAATAACAACAGATAAATATACTGTAGGGATAGAGATAGGATGATCTTTCACAAAGATCAAGATGGTTGATTGGTGTGTTGGTGGTGGCATTCAAGTTCAAGGTATTACAGATCGGGTTAATATATTACTGGAAGGGGCCTGTGAAGACCCAGTGGTCATGGTCTACGTTGGAACCAATAACAAACTTAGAGGTAGGTGGAGCTTAAGGACTTAGGTTGTAAGCTCAGGGACACAAACCATACGCGAAAGGTGGGAGGAGATAATGGATGTTAATAAGTGCCTCAACAACTGGTGTAGGAAGGAGGGTTTTCGATTCGCTCATTCCTAGTTATGCACATAGGAAGGGATAATGCAAGTCACCAGTACATACTAAATGGTAAAAGACCAAGTAACTGGCTCAGTGATATAAAACAGGGTGGTTATTAACGGTACACACTCAGATTGGGTCACTGTCACTAGTGGGGTACCTTGGGGGTCAATATTGGAGAGGTCACAGTCAGAATTGATGTATTACAGAGGTCAGTATTTGAGGGGTCACTGTCATTAGTGGGGTACCACAGGGGACAGTATACTATATTACTATAGTATACTATATTATTACATTACTATATAGGGCCCCTGCAAAAGCTTCAAGAAGATAGGTCCCTGGGTAAAAAGCATACTTGATGGCCTGCCTCTACAATCTATGACTCATCTCAACCACCTGATTCATCTACAGGATAGTTTGTCAAATCTACAAAGTTTTTATATAGATATAGGTTGATTGATTTATGCAAATTGACTTTGGATGTTTCATCCAAAGTTGATTCGCTCATCCCTAGTTATGCACATAGGAAGGAATAATGCAAGTCACCAGTACATACTAAATGGTAAAAGACTGGGTAACGCTGACATTGAAAAGGACCTAGGAATTTTAGTGAACAGCAAACTAAGCTGTAGAAACCAATGTCAGACAGCTGCTGCCAAGGCCAATAAGATAATGGGCTGCATCAAAAGAGGCATAGATGCCGGTGATGAGAACATAGTCCTGCCACTTTACAAATCACTAGTCAGACCACACATGGAGGACTGTGTACAGTTCTGGGCTCCTGTGAACAAGGCAGACATAGCAGAGCTGGAGAGGGTCCAGAGGAGGGCAACTAAAGTACTAACTGGAATGGGTGGACTACAGTACCCAGAAAGATTATCAAAATTAGGGTTATTCACTTTAGAAAAAAAGACGACTGAGGGGAGATGTAATAACTATGTATAAATATATCAGAGGTCAGTACAGAGATCTCTCCCATCATCTATTTATCCCCAGGACTGTGACTGTGACGAGGGGACATCCTCTGCGTCTGGAGGAAAGAAGGTTTGTACACAAACACAGAAGAGGATTCTTTACGGTAAGAGCAGTGAGACTATGGAACTCTCTGCCTGAGGAGGTGGTGATGGTAAGTTCACTATAAGAGATCAGGAGGGGCCTGGATGTATTTCTGGAGGTAATAATATTACAGGTTATAGTTACTAGATTTCTGGAGAAGGGTAGTTGTGTGAGTTATCTGGATTGCCTGAATGGGAAAGATTGTTTTTTCCCCAAAAATGAAGAAAAATTGGCTTCTACCTCATGAGTATAAGGCTATAGTCTGCCACCTGTTCACACAAGCAGATCTTTTGCAACTTTTCATAAATAAATAACACATACAAAGCTTTAATATATTTGATCAGAGAAAATGCCTTTTTCTCAAATTATCAACCATTTTCTTTCTTTGTCATTCTGTAAGCTAACTTATTGTCTGAAATGTGTGATAAATCAGACTTTAAAAGAATGGTCTGCCTGCTCACTGAAGGATCAGATTATATCATCCGATAGAAATTTATGTAGAGGAGAAGGGGAAGAAGTGCAGAGAGAAACATGCAGACATGACTGAGTAACTAATAGTAAAAATTATTTCTCACCCCAGGAGCTTTATTCACATTTATGCTGCTTAGACCTTCTTTACAATGTGAGGTATGGTGCTTCTGAGTACTCAATTAAAAACTCAGAGACAATTGAGAATTACAGATGCAGCATGCAAAGTAGAAAATTGGTCATGTAATTGCTCATGTAATATTTCACATATACACAGGTTGTTGCTTATTCTGAAAAGCCATCTTAATTGACACTTAGACTTTAACCCCTCGTCATACATGTTCAGCAGCTCGCGAGCAAAGTTTTGTAAGTTTCTACTGTTTCAATCAACAGAGGCCTGGAGCTACATGCTGATCACAATTATTCAACCCTTCAGATGCCACATGTGACCATGGCATCTAAATGCTGAAAAACTGAAAGGGTGCACTTCCAAGTAAGGAACTGGGAGCCATTAATTTGCTCTGATACACTGGGTCCAGAGACTGAGAATCAGAGCTGTAGTTCCAATGCAGGTGGCAGGCCTCCATAGGATAACCACAAATGGATCTTACTTTGTACTTCTATTGAACTACAATGTAAAATAAAAGCAGTCTGAAGATCACTTATTTTAGCCTCATGGGGCTGAACAAAAAAGTTAAAATTTTCTTTATATTTTTTTCATTTAAAAAAAATATTAAACAATTAAAAAAATAAATATCATGGGCACTGCCGAGTCTAAAAATGCCTGAACTATTAAAATATAAAACATTTAGCCCATACCGTGAATGACATAACAGAAATACTTCAAAATGACTGATGCACCATTACTATAGTGAAGGCGATCAGCTGATCACTGTGGTCAGGAACATACCAATCACACATTAAGGAGACACCATGAAGACAGATCCCATAATTCCCCTGTAATGATTCTGTTTTTCATTTACATATTCTACAGAGAGTTCATCAGCCTCTATCTAAAGATGATGTTATCCACATCTGCCCCTCTCTATCCACATCTGCCCCTCTCTTCTCCACTCCCCCAAGTACAGATCACAGGTTTTAGTTGCATTCCTTTATCATCTGAACCCATCATGTCCCAGGGTGCTGCATAACAAGCGCTTTCACAAATCCTACAACCATTTGATCTTCGTCTCTTTACTTTTACTTCTTATTTCAGGGGATATCTCTCCTAACCACGGCCCACCCTGCCCCAACATCAACCACTCCTCCATCTCTCACAGAAACCTTGCAAACCTCATCAACATTCGTTGTCCACCTTCTTTGCCCTCTTTTAATTGTGTGCTCTGGAATCCGCACTCTGCACTACTGTCTGTAACAAGCGCCCCTACATTCAAAACTTCTTTTTAACTAACTCTCCTAACCTGCTGGCCCTCACTGAAACATGGGTTCAGGAATCCAACACTGCTTCCCCTGCTGTCCTCTCATATGACAGCCTACACTTCTCCCACACCCCCAGACCTGAGAACAGACATGGTGGTGGAGTTGGCATACTCCTGTACCTACAATGCACTTTCCAAGTCATTCCCCCAGTTCCATCACTCTCATTCCCTTCTTTTGAGGTCCACACCCTCAGGCTTTTCTATCCCCTCTCCCTCAGAGTAGCGATCGTGTACTGTCCCCCTGGGTCACCCACCCAGTTCCTGAATCACTTTGCTGCCTGGCTGCCACACTTCCTGTCCACAGAGATACCAACCCTTATCTTGGGAGATTTCAACATCCCTATAAATGGACCCATTTCCCCATCTGCCTCACAGCTTCTCCCTCTAACCTCCTCTCTTGGCCTTTCTCAACTTTCTAACTCTTAGACACACAAAGACGGTAACACGCTTTCTGACCACAACATCCTCTCCTTCACTATCACAAATCTGCACCCATTCCAGCACACCCCTTCCTATTACATGCGCAAAACCTACAGGCCATTGACCCTTGTACACTTGCAGACACTCTACATGTATCTTTGTCCCCAATCTCTTCCCTCTTCTGCCCTGATCTAGCCATAAATCACTACAATGACACCCTAAGAAGCACCCTAGACAGTAGCGCCCCCTACCTTTAAACACAGATCAAAGCAACCCTGGCTTACACCACAAATTCGCTTCCTCCAGCGTTGCTCCAGGAGTGCTGAACACCTATGGGGGAAAACTCACACAACACAGAATTTCCTCCATTACAAATTGATGGACTTACGGACTTATAATTCTGCCCTCAACCTTGCTAAACAGATTTACTTCACAACTCTAATCTCCTCACTGTCTGACAACCAAAAAAACCTCTTTGACACTTTCCACTCTCTCCTCAGTTCTAAAGTTCAGGCAGCCATCACAGACCTCTCTACTGAAGACCTAACCGCCTACTTCACAGAAAAAATAGAACATATCTGTCATGAAGTCAGCTCCCAGCCACTAAGTGTTATTGATCCCCTTCCCCCATATTTCCTCTGGCTCACTGTCCACGTTTTACCCAGTCACGGAAGAAGAAGTCTCCAGGCTCCTCTCTGCTTCTCGTCCTACCACATGCGCCTCTAACCCCATTCCCTCACATGCACTCCAGTTTCTCTCTCCGGCTGTCTCCACTCACCTAACAAAAATCTTCAATCTCTCTCTCTCTCTTCTGGTATCTTCCCCTCCTCTTTCAAACACTCTATCGTTACTCCATTAATAAAAAAAAAAAAAACACATCTCTTGACCCATCCTGCACATCTAACTACAGTCCAGTCTCCAATCTTCCCTTCATCTCTAAACTCCTGGAGCGCCAGGTCTACTCTCGCCTCATCTGCCATCTCTCTGATCACTCTCTCCTTGAACCACTACAATCTGGTTTCCGCCCCCTACATTCTACAGGACCGGCCCTCACCAAAGTGACCAATGACCCCCTGACAGCAAAATGCAATGGCGACTACTCTCTGCTCATTCTCTTTGACTTCTCTGCAGCTTTTGACACTGTAGACCATCGTCTCCTACTCGCCATGCTCCAATATGTTGGCACTATATAAATAAATATTATTATTATATTATTATGTTTAGGGTCACCTAATGCACGTGACTTACCTGTGACACATGGCCAAACATCTCCCCACTTTGTGTCCTCTGCTTCCAAGCCTTTTATGAGTCTTTCATTGTGTTCTTTGAGCACAGTATAAGCCGTGTACTTCCCAGTATCCTCCCAGTGTCTGATAATATCACACAGATCTTCCATCGTCTCCTCTAAAGTTATCTTTTCCATCATATCATTATATTGTTCCAGAGTCAGGAGACCTTTGTCCCGGAGGTAATTTAGAACTGGATCTACATCTGTTATCCTTCTTATAAGATCTGATCGGTGATTGTCTATAAAGTTTACCTTGTCTGTATAGTGAGGGAAGAGATGAAGGAGAAAGACATGAGATCATGACATGACTGGGGACATTCTCCATGTTTCACTACAGGAATTTTCACAGTATTTCAGCTTGAAATGTATTACAGTTCCAGATCGTCCAACATATCAACAATTAGATTCAATATGTCTGGTATGTGTCCCTTTACATTTACTGTCCAGTCACATACACAGGAGGATTACCAAAAATTGTGTCTTTGAAACTAAAACCAAGGACTGAAGGTATAAGGTATGACTGCTACAATATATGTAGTGGGGCTCACACATTTTGAGAAGAGTCAAGACTCAGTGTATTCCATTGACTTCTCATTCTCCAGGATGTAAAGACCTGTTAGGTCTTCCGTCATTTCCTCCAGTTTATGTTATGACTGTTTTGCTTATGTGATTGTCATTTTATTTAGTCATATTTTATATTCTGTGAGCACTGTACATTTTTCTATTAAAGCTTTAAATGTTAATGTTTAGTCCTTGTATGCCCCAAGAATCCATGGCCTTTACAAAACTGTTTTTCCTGTTTGATGCATGGCAGTAACATGTGCCAATGTGTATTTGTGTCTGAGTAAACTGTTATATTGTTGGGCGTAAGGACAGCCGGTGGCAGATTGTATTTGTGGTGTGTGGACTGTGTTTGGGGTGTGATTTATGCTCAACTTTCAGAGTAGACAGATAGATAAATGAATCCTGTTAGTTAAGCAAAATGCTTTGGTCAAATCATGATTAAGGGTATTTAATATATAGAGAAGTTAACTTATAAGGGGACCTTCAACTAAATCGGGGCCCTCTACCAACTCCAATGATAAAGATGTCACTTATTGTACATATTTGAGGCTACATAATATGACTGATAATGTAAAGCATGAAATACATAATAACAGAATTCCCCATCTTATTATTACTGGTAACTCTTTGCCTCTCTCTTCACCATCATTATTACTATTCAGGGACACATTTACATCTATCGCCATCACAAATATGAATCCTTAACTCTAATCTGATAACCTGCTGCAGTGTGATATCACCCTATGGAAAAAGTCAAGTAAAAGTTTAGATTGATGATGGGAACAGGGGCACCGTGGAGCCTTCCAAAATGAATGTAGAGGCCAGTCTGGTAGTCTTCTCATTACCATTACAGACAGGGTTACAAAGATATCACCTCTATATAGATAACACTGGTTCCATCATTCACAATAGGTGATATCACAGCTCATCTGCTCCCTCCTGACCACACAGGTCACAGAGCATGACTAGAATACCATCTCATAGAAGTCAATACGGCCCCTTCCAGACCATTGTGCCTATGGTGGCTGCTGTAAAGCATATCTCTAAATGCTCAGGCAAGATGGCAGCCCCCATAGTCAAGTCACACCATGATGATCTTCTCTCATCGACACGCTTCATTTCTACTATTCTTCATTGACCATTAACATTTCTCTATTTTTCCTCTACACTGTTCAGGCGCTATGGGGCGGCATGGTATAGTGATAGACTCAATGACACCAGGAAGGGATCTTGAAATTATGACCAAGCGCTAAGAGTAAGTGTAGAGAACATTTTGTGCCGAGAAATACTGATCAGCTCAACCGTGACATTTTCATTAAAAAAAATGACTGTAGATCGTTCTAAGAAACTCTGTAAAATTTCTGATACAACATAAATGGACCTTTGACATTTAGGGTGTACAGACATCTCCATACTTTTCCACATGGGTCAATATATCCCTAGATGTGTGATGTTATCACAAAACATAGCATTGAGATATTATGTCACAAGATGTCTATGCTGTATCTGTTAATGTGTGGACACCCAGTGGTTGTGTGGTGAATTGCGGCCTGTCAATGGTTTTGCTAGGATGTTGTGATATTGTATTGAACTGATTTTATGAGAAACTGGTGTTCTTAATCAATCTGAGGTAAGGTCATCAAGGTCTCTCAAGGGACCTAGAGGACCTTCTACTGTCTGTGAAGACACCAGTGTTACAAATTACATTGGTCAGTAAATTGATTATAGTGAAGAACCTACATTTTTGACTATAATCCTCTTACCTGTAAACATTGTTGTTCCAAGTCCATCTCCTGGAATATCCACTGTGAATATAAAACCAGGAAAATCATGTTAGTCCACCAGAATATGTATGGAGGAAAACAAAGAGCTCATGTGCACAGAGGAGGAGGTGCACTGATACTGTCCAGTTTTTTTAGTGTGGAGCCATACAACATTTGTGTGTTGTGTTGGGTCATGTGTAAGGAGCTAGGTAAGGAGATGCTTTACTTCTGGAGAAGAGCACCTTCTTTTCTTTATTATTTTTTTTTTTTCTGTTGGATTCAGTGCAGTACAAGTACACAGTCCTACAGTATATACGTAGACACTTCATGAAGTAGAGACTTAATGGATCTCTATAGAAAACCATTACAGCTTCATATCCTTATACAAGAGCCATAACGTATATGAGTCCTAAAAGAAAGTGGAAGAAAAAGAGGTCAAAAAAGAGAATGTGAATCTCCCTCCAGACTGTGGCCAACATGTACTAAAGTGACATCATTTTAGCCAAAATCTGAGGCTGGAAAATTGTCTCTGGATCACTCACATTGACATATCAGCCATAATATAAGATGCCCGTTATAACTTCTTACCTTCCCTCAGGTCCTGCTGGAGTTCTTCCCGGACTTTCTTCTCATCTATGTCCTCTAGAACAGCCAGGGTCAGCTCAGCTCCATAGGCATATTCATAGTATTCAGTAATCAGAACAGCGACGTGTTCTGGATCTTTCCCAGTCAGATCATCATTAGGAATTTTTTTATATTCTTCTCTGACTTCCCAGACACTCAGCTTCTCTATGAATCTCTGGAAACTTGAGTCATCCAGCTTCTTCAGAGCCCTCACCAGGACCTCCTGTAATGTTAGTCCCATCTTTATGTCAAAATTGAGCAGTTATTGATGTGGATTTGACGAGATGACTTCCTCTGGAAATTAAATGTTATTATAAGAAGTGATGATTCTCCATTTATCAGGTTTTTTTAGTAAATCTTAACTTCAGTGATGTCTTTCATATGAAAAACATTTACTATTGTTCATTGACAAAAAAACACATTCCTCCTCTACATCCCCCAAACCCGATCCTCCATCTCCTCACTACTTTCTCTCTTAATCAATAAGTAAAGCACAGAAAAGGCATTTGGTTTCCTATGCTTATCTTAAGTAGATAGGATATATCTAAATTCCATGCACACCGCTCGTTAGTATTGTTTTACTGTTTTAAAAGTTTTTTTTTCTAGATTTTTAGCTTTTATTGTGCTATTACCTCATTTATGTGCGCTGCTCATCTGGTTGTGCCTCATTTCTATATTGTATTTTCATAAGACTGTATTTCATTTACTGTAGTACTGGTTAGGACATTCTTGCTAGTGAGCAAGGTGTCTGCCGTTTAAGGTAGCGGGTGAGATTTCTCTGAAGGGATTTCACTTAGGGCTACTCCTAACAGTGTCACCTAAGTAGTCCTTCTTATTTTCACCATTTTCTACAGGAAAACCAGAAGGCCACTGCCCCTTGGAATAGTCTCAGTGGAGACATAGGTCAGGACAGGTAGAACAGGATCAATGCAGTTAAGGGCAGAGGTCAGAGCAGGCAGAACAGGATCAGCATGGAAAAGAGGCAGAGGTGAGGGCAGACAGAAAAGGAGCAGCATAGTAAACAGGCAGAGGTCAGGGCAGGCAGAACAGGATCAGCATGGAAAAGAGGCAAAGGTCAGGGCAGACAGAAGAGGATCAGCATGGAAAAGAGGCAGAGGTCAGGGCAGGCAGAACAGGATCAGCATGGAAAAGAGGCAGAGGTCAGGGCAGACAGAAGAGGATCAGCATGGAAAAGAGGCAGAGGTCAGGGCAGACAGAAGAGGATCAGCATGGTAAACAGGCAGAAGTCACAGCAGGCAAAACAGGATCAACAGACAGAGGTCAGAGAAGGCAGAACACGATAAGCATGGTCAACAAGCAGAGGTCAAGGCAGGCAGAAAAGATTCAATTCAGTAAGCAGGCAGAGGTCACAGCAAGTAGAACAGGATCAAAATAGTGATTATGTATAGACTAGAGCAGGAAGAACAGGATCAATGCCGTAAACATCGGAGGTCAAAGGAGACAGAACATGATCAATACAATAAACAGGAGAGGTTAGAGCAGGCAGAACTTGACCGGAGTGGTAAACAGGCAGAGGTCAGGACAGGCAGAACAGGATCAACATGGTAAAGAGTCATAGGTCAGAAAAGGCAGAATAGGATCAAAATAGTAAACAGGCAGAGGTCAGAGGTCAGCAGCTATGTCCGCTGAGTTAGGGGAGATATTGGCAGGCATGGATCACCGGCATTATAGGCTGTGGTGCGCTTGCTGTTCATGTACTATGAGCTCTTGTTTAGTCTACAACCTGATCATGATGCTCATGGATGATATGGATGGCACTATGTACATGCGAACTCCGGGTGCCATGGGGCAGATCAGCCCACACCAAGTAATACACACAGTAGATGACGATTAATAGTATGACCCTCTATATTGGTCACAGTACTTTTCTTCAGATAATTGCACATCCTGATGAAGCAACAACTATGTCAAGTAGCTATCACAGAGATAAAAATAGGTAATTGTGGGGGTCAACATACGAAGGTACAAACAATAAATAAGTAATAATGGGTGGTGCAACTGAGGGAAATAGATCCTGTGTATAGACAGGGGAGGAGCAGGGGAAAACGCAGGAGCCCTGACCCTACCCAGTAACCTGAATGCCCTAATATTGGAGGGCACTCGGCAAAGGAGAAACCTCACAACACAGGAACCTGTATACGCCATACACTATCCCTACACTGTTCTGAGTGCGGGTTTATGAAGGGACTTAACACAAGGGAATTGATATGATGACAAACACCGAGCAAAAATATTTGCGTAGTAAGATAAGTAAATATATCTAATATATCTCATCTAATGAAATACGGTTGGTGTAGATTACCGGGCCTGTGAATTTACTTTATTTTATTGGTGATATCACCATGAGCCCGCCTTGTTTCCTACAATATAATTAGCCACTAAATCAGTACTTTCCAAGAAAGCGGGCAGGGTCTGAAATGGCGGTCTTTATTGGGTTTGAACCATTGCCCTTTGGTTTTGTATTGTTTTCTTATATTGATACTATTTGTTGGTCTATTCATTTCCATTATTTTTTGATGATTATTTTCATGGGAGAAGAAACAAGCCGTTTCCAGGTGTGTGACTCAATATACAGATGTCGCTGTCTCTTCAATGACACTTGCAGACACATCCATTAGTTTCAGAATGTGATATTGGCTACTGTAACTACAATGCACTACATATTTTGGCCATTAGATGGCACCACAGCATCACACACAGGGAAGACAAATGAACACCTGTAATAGTATTGAACACACTGTGTATGGTAGCCGGTCCTGAGTCCTCGAGAAGCAGCTTGTCATCAGTCACACATATACAAGACAAGTGAAAACTATAAAATATACTTTAAACAACATAACTTATAATAGTGAAGTCACACATCCATCTGCAGACAGCTGTTTGGGGGCTTTTGCCCCTCACCAGTTCAGGGTAGGATTATTTGGGGGGGTTGTCTCTTTTCATGGAGACCAGCTCTATATGTAGATTTAAAAGGGACCCCGACAATCATCAGTTTGAGAAGGCACCGACACCTGCAGTAGTATTGTTGATTTCTTGTAGCTTGGCCTAAGCCCTATTGAAGTGAGTGGGGCTGAGCGTGATGCCAAACACAGCCGGTATACAATGCACAGCGCTGTGCTTGGTGAGAGAAGGCTGCGACTGCCGGTGCCTTCTCAAATAGCTGATCAGATACTCATGACCTAACCAGAAGATTCTTGGAAAAACCCTTTAAGGGAACCTTACAAGACGCAGTTGTTGGGCAGATTATTGGGGACGAACATTCCTACAAACAAAGGTCGCAATAACGCCTGTACAAGCGTCATAGACACATGTTCAGGTGATTTTACTCCTTGAAAAAAGTCTTAGGCGTACCACTATGCCTTAGACTTTTTCCTGCCTTTCATCAGCACAGGGAGCGCTGTGAACGGCACAGGCAGCGCAGCGATCCTGCCTGTGCCCTAAACAACCAATAACAAAGCTCCTTACATCAAGGAGCTTTGTTATTGGTTGGTTTGAGCGGGCTGCCGGACCGTTGAGCATGCTGCTTTGTAGTGAGGGGGAAGAGTCCTACAATTGCACACGATCCTTATCGGAGGGCGCCTGGTGGGGTAAGGGGTCTTGGGGGAAGTTTGCTTTAGCGGGGGTCACAGCCTAGGGACCCCCCGCTAATCCCTATAACAAGGAGTCTGAAGCGCTCAGCTGAGTGCTGCTTTCTTTCCCTGCTGAGTGCGGTACTTAACACGGCCTCCATAGAAAGTCTATGGGATCGTCCTCACTACTGAGCTCAGCAGTGAGGGGAAGCAATGCTCGGCTGAGGCTTCAGAATCCTTGTTATACAGTTCAGCAGGGGTGTAAAAAAAAAAGTTGTTTCTTTCCCAATATTAGACCCCCTGCCTGGAGTTTATCAGCCCCTGCGTGGGTGTGTGTGGGGGAGACATGCTGTGTTTTTTTTTTTTTTTCTGTCTAAGGCTTCATACCCACAGCCATTACCCATATTGCAGTCTGCAAACAGCAGGTCCGCAATATATGGGTACCGGTCGTGTGCTTACCGCATTATGGATGCGGATCCATTCACTTGAATGGGTCTGTAATCCAGATGGTCCGGTGTGTAACGGAAGCAAGGGTGCTGACGGATCACAGACCCATTCAAGTTTAATGGGTTCTGCGATCCGTCTGCACATTGCGGTCCACAACTCAGTGTAACAGCCGTGTGCATGAGGCCTAAATCATAACAGAATCCTAAGAAGAAGTTTGGAGAAATTGACGGTAGGAGTGGTTATGGGACTGTTATGTTGGATGAAACTGACAAGAGGGGTGGTTATTTACATGGGAACCTGTATGTTGGAGAAGCTAACCAAGAGGGGTGGTTATTTAGCATGGGACTGTATGTTGGAGGAGCTGACATGAGGGGTGGTTATTTACATGAGACTGTATGTTGGAGAGGCTGACCGGCAGGTGGGTTGGTTATGTTACATGGGACTGTATGTTGGAGAGGGCTGGGACCGGAGGTGGGTGAGTTATTTACATGGGACCTGTAATGTTGGAGAGGGCTGACAAGAGGGGTGGTTATTTAACATGGGGACTTGTAATGCTTGGAGAGCTGACCGGAGGGGGTGGTTATTTACCATGGACTGTATGTTTGTAGAGCTGACCGGAGGGGGTGGTTATTTACATGGGACTGTATGTTGGAGAAGCTGACCGGAGGGGGTGGTTATTTACATGGGACTGTATGTTGGAGAAGCTGACCGGAGGGGGTGGGTTATTTACATGGGACTTGTATGTTTGGAGAAGCTGACCGTGAGGGGGTGGTTATTTTACATGGGACTGTATGTTGGAGAGGCTGAACAGGAGGGGTGGTTATTTACATGGGACTGTATGTTGGAGAAGCTGACCGGAGGGGGTGGTTATTTACATGGGACTGTATGTTGGAGAGGCTTGACCGGAGGGGGTGGTTATTTACATGGGACTGTTTGTTGGAGAGGCTGACCGGAGGGGGTGGTTATTTACATGGGACTGTATGTTGGAGAAGCTGACAAGAGGGGTGGTTATTTACATGGGACTGTAATGCTGGAGAAGCTGACCGGAGGGGGGTGGTTATTTACATGGGACTGTATGTTGGAGAAGCTGACAAGAGGGGGTGGTTATTTACATGGACTGTATGCTGGGAAGCTGACGGAGGGGGTGGTTATTTACATGGGACTGTATGTTGTAGAAGTTGACCGGAGGGGGTGGTTATTTACATGGGACTGTATGTTGGAGAAGCTGACCGGAGGGGGTGGTTATTTACATGGGACTGTATGTTGGAGAGGCTGACCGAGGGGGTGGTTATTTACATGGGACTGTATGTTGGAGAGGCCTGACCCGGAGGGGGTGGTTATTTACATGGGACTGTATGTTGGAGAAGCTGACAAGAGGGTGGTTATTTACATGGGACTGTATGTTGGAGAGGCTGACCGGAGGGGGTGGTTATTTACATGGGACTGTATGTTGGAGAGGCTGACCGGAGGGGGTGGTTATTTACATGGGACTGTATGTTGGAGAAGCTGACAAGAGGGGTGGTTATTTACATGGGACTGTATGCTTGGAGAAGCTGACCAGGAGGGGGTGGTTATTTACATGGGACTGTATGTTGTAGAAGCTGACCGGAGGGGGTGGTTATTTACATGGGACTGTGTGTTGAGAAGCTGACCGGAGGGGGTGGTTATTTACATGGGACTGTATGTTGGAGAAGCTGACAAGAGGGGTGGTTATTTACATGGGACTGTATGTTGGAGAAGCTGACCGGAGGGGGTGTTATTTACATGGGACTGTATGTTGGAGAAGCTGACTGGAGGGGGTGGTTATTTACATGGACTGTATGTTGGAGAAGCTGACAAGAGGGGTGGTTATTTACATGGGACTGTATGTTGGAGAAACTAACAAGAGGGGTGGTTATTTACATGGGACTGTATGTTGGAGAAGCTGACAAGAGGGGTGATTATTTGCATGAGACTGTATGCTGGAGAAACTGACCGGAGGGGGTGGTTATTTACATGGGACTGTTATGTTGGAGAGGCTGACCGGAGGGGGTGGTTATTTACATGGGACTGTATGTTGGAGAAGCTGATGGGAGGGGGTGGTTATTTACATGGGACTGTATGTTGGAGAGGCTGACTGGAGGGGGTGGTTATTTACATGGGACTGTATGTTGGAGAAGCTGACGGGAGGGGGTGGTTATTTACATGAGACTGTATGTTGGAGAAGCAGACAAGAGGGGTGGTTATTTACATGGGACTGTATGTTGGAGAAGCAGACAAGAGGGGTGGTTATTTACATGGGACTGTATGTTGGAGAGGCTGACCGGAGGGGGTGGTTATTTACATGGGACTGTAGTTGGAGAAGCTGACGGGAGGGGTGGTTATTTACATGGGACTGTATGTTGGAGAGGCTGACCGGAGGGGGTGGTTATTTACATGGGACTGTATGTTGGAGAAGCTGACAAGAGGGGTGGTTATTTACATGGGACTGTATGTTGGAGAAAGTAACAAGAGGGGTGGTTATTTACATGGGACTGTATGTTGGAGAAGCTGACAAGAGGGGTGATTATTTGCATGAGACTGTATGCTGGAGAAACTGACCGGAGGGGGTGGTTATTTACATGGGACTGTATGTTGGAGAGGCTGACCGGAGGGGGTGGTTATTTACATGGGACTGTATGTTGGAGAGGCTGACCGGAGGGGGTGGTTATTTACATGGGACTGTATGTTGGAGAAGCTGACAAGAGGGGTGGTTATTTACATGGGACTGTATGTTGGAGAGGCTGACCGGAGGGGGTGGTTATTTACATGGGACTGTATGTTGGAGAAGCTGACGGGAGGGGTGGTTATTTACATGGGACTATGTTGGAGAGGCTGACCAGAGGGGGTGGTTATTTACATGGGACTGTATGTTGGAGAAGCTGACGGGAGGGGTGGTTATTTACATGGGACTGTATGTTGGAGAAGCTGACAAGAGGGGTGGTTATTTACATGGGACTATGTTGGAGAGGCTGACCAGAGGGGGTGGTTATTTACATGGGACTGTATGTTGGAGAAGCTGACGGGAGGGGTGGTTATTTACATGGGACTGTATGTTGGAGAAGCTGATGGGAGGGCACGTTCACACTGCCACTATATATTTCTGTTGTTCCGCTCTGTTAGATGAACAGAACAACGAAAATAACGGAAATGCTGGATCAGCACATAACTGACAGGAACAGAGCTGAGCAAACTCCACTGACTATAATGGAGTCTGTCCAGTATCTCGTCTTTTTATCAAAGTCTTACAAACAAGGCTTTTTTGTCTGGTCTTTTTTGACAGAATCTGCGACAGAGGTCCCGAACTGACCCTCCAACGCAGATGTGAGCAAGTGTAGGCCTATATATTATGTATTTGAATTAGCGCAAATTTCGTTCTCCTCCTCGGCTAAAAATACTCCTCAAAAATGGTCAGAGGAGTAATTTTACTCTTCTAGAAAAAATTTAGTGCGACCTCTGCCTACAAACACTCATTCCCGATAATCTACCATACAGTGGAAGGGATCACTGCATGTAAATACATTACTTCACCTCCACCGATGAGCATGCAGGATCCCTTTATTTCCAACAATCTCCTGTTCCATTGAATGGTGTAAATTGGCCTTTAGTGGCAACTCTTCATTGAAAAACAATAGGCTAAGTGGTATGTCTTAAGATCATCTCGCTAGCGCTACCTTCTGGAAGTGGCTTCCTATGAGTCAATGTCTGACTATTTAAGACATGACAAGGGAAAGATAGACTGGGCAACCATATGACTTGTGTACTTTTTAATAAGCCTTAAAACATTATGTGGGAAAAGTCAGACATTGACTCAGAGGAAGACACTTCCAGAAGGTGGCGCTAGCGAGATGTTCTCTTTCTCTGGGAAATACTTCTTTGCATATTATTTTCTCATGGAGCTTGCACCATACACAGCTGGTCTCCTTAATAAGAGACAACACCCTGCCTAACCAGCATCCAGGACATCTCACTCAGCCAACATGGTTGGATGTATGAATTGGATATATTTATATCCATATATGACTTGGCTATGTACAGTATTTTATATGTCCCCATGTTCTGTTCAAAGCTTGTTAAAAGGTTGGGCAATGGCTCAGAAGGTGGCCCTAGTGAGACAGTTCTCTTTTCTAGGAAATATCTCTCAACCAAAGACTTAAAGTAGCTAAGAGTAAGAAGCTGAAGGCAGTGATGTGATGGGTAGGGCCTCACCATCGGTTTTCTGCAGGCAGTTTTAGAAGCCAAAATCATGAGTGAATCATAAAAAGAAAGAAACCATAAAGGAGAGATAGAACTATCTCTTTTTTTGAATTTGCTCCTGGTTTTGGCTTCCAAACTGTCTGCAGAAACATAAAATGTGTGGCTGTATCCTTAGAAAGACGTCTATTCACACACTGCTGTTCATCTGTATACTGTAAACTGTAGTGCACACATAGCATTGGACTGGCCCAACAGAGGATCCTCCAGTAAGCCCAGGCCCTCATATCATAGGGGGCCTCAAAGGTCCTGAGAAAAGCAGACATTTGGACTTGCCTTTGGAGATAATACATTTCAACTGGGGTCTATGTCTTTGAATCAAAACCTGTTAGACTTTATTAATGATATTTTGGTTGGACCTGAGAATTATGTTCTCTGTTAGGTACAAGGAGCCCCAGTCTGACCCTGTGCACATATACTGTATATCCATAGACATGAAGGACATATACACTTGCACACGTTACAGTTACGCCTATCAGACTATGCGTGTAAATACATGGTGGGGGAGTGGTGGGGTTATGAGGAGGCCAGTTACTATTTGTACATACTCTCCCTTGAGGCGGGGGAGGGGCGTTGTGCATATACACACGTCTTAGGCTTCTGAACAGCCGACCTTCTGGGTTCTCGTGCAGAGGAAGCTCTTCTGCTCTGTCTCAGACTGTTTCCTAATGATTTACTAGTTTTACTGTTGGAATTATAAACAGCAAGAGGCGGAGCTGAAATCAAATCCTGTGGGGCTTTTTGGCTGAGTTCATGTCGGAGTTCATGATGATTGTTCTGTTCAAGTATAGAAAAATGGATAGTTGGATCCCGTTCCATCACGTTCAATTTATTTTTCATAGTAGAAAAAGTCTTGTCTGCATTCACATAGCATTTTTGCCCTCAGCAGAGCTTTTAGTCAGGGGGTTATACATCTGAAGACCCAAGAACGGTACTGAAATGTAAACCACACCAGATACATTGGGGGAGATTTATCAAAACTGTTATAAAGGGAAACTGGCTGAGGCTAAGTTCACACTTCAGACATTTGGTCAGTTATTTTGATCAGTTATTGTGAGCCAAAACCAGGAGCGGGTCAAAAACACAGGACAGGAGCAAATGAAATCACTACACCCGATCTCTGCGGAGGCTTCACTACTGGTTTTGGCTCACAGTAACTGATCGAAATCACTGAAGTGTGAACTCTTAGTTTCACATAAGAACCAATCAGATTCCACCTTTCACTTTTCAGAGCTCCTTTTTGAAAATGAAAGGTGGTATCTGATTGGTTGCTCTGGGGCCCTTTACACCAGTTTGGATAAATCTCCCCCAACAACTTTAGTAGGTGAAGCTGGGTTCAGAGGATTCATCATTAGACTCTGACGTTGTCGTTGGACAGAACCGGGCCGTCCTCCACAATGGAGAAAATGTTGGAAAACAGATCAAAGTTGAATCCTGTGAACTGTGTTTGACCCATTCAAGTCACATTACTTCTCACAATACTCATTTGCTGTTATTCAGACATACTGTATATCCCTGACATAAAGCCCTGTGCATCGGTGGTATGTGAATGACATTGATGGCAGAGAATGATAGGTAGAAACTGAATTGGTTAATGGATTTGTTTCTCTAATCCTCCAATGGAACAGAATAACGGAAAAGTCCACACATATGAGAAGTCAGCCTCAGATCAGTTTTTTGTGGACAGTTCAGCATGCACCCCCAAAAAACGGACTGCATTCCGCATTTTTGCAGACCCATAGACTTCAATGGGCTACATCCTGATTTTAACTGACAAGTATAGGACATGTTTTATTTGTTTCGCGGAGCCGTAGAACGGAAGAAAAGGGCCCCATAGAAGTGAAGCCTATCTTCTCTAATTATTGCTCCTCCCTGTCTCTAGCGCACTATTATCTACCTCATGGTGTGACTGGACATCTCCTGCTAAGGGTACATTCAGATGACCGTAAGTGTTACCGGCCGTACGCACAGACCCAGCCCTCTATAGAAATGCCTGTTCTAGTCTGCGATCGTGGACAAAAATAAGATATGCTCTATATTTTTTGAGGGGCTGTGGAACGGATGCTGACAGCACATGGGTCTGCACATGTTCCAAAACATTCCAGAAAGGATATGGACCCTAAAGTCTGACAAAAGATCATATTTTCACCTGTTGTACTGTTGTATATCTACAATAATATTCTAGAATTATGGAATCTCATTCTGGAATAAACTCTGAGTTCTTCTACGTACTTCACCAGCGGAGGTGACACTGTCTGACAAGGTTCCTGGGTTTGAGTACTTATTGAACATAGATAATACACAATATCAGTGGCGTAGCTACCAGGGAAGCAGGGGAAGCAGCTGCTTCGGGGCCCGAGCTCAGAAGGGGACCGGGAGCAGTCACTGAACTTGGTCAAACCAGGCCCCTGTCAGAGCAGCTGACTTCCCCCACCTCTCCCCAGCATCAGGACGGTCCGATGTGGATGGAGCTATCATAGCCCCGCCCCCTTTCATACCCACGATTCTTGCAGCCGGATCCTTCCATGTGGAGCATGCTGGACAACAGTAGGATTTCCACAACCTCCCAGTGATGTGAGTGTCAGGGGAACTGGGGTTATAATCAGCTTTCCCAGACTGCAGTACAGTAGGAAATCTGGGTGACATTACATCATGAGATGGAACAAGTGCAGAGGCATTAGAGTATGGGGAAGAGACACAGCAGGAAAGCGGGGTGTCTATATATGTATATTGCATATATGTGCGTCAATGTATGTGGTGACTGTGTGTATTTATGCATCCATGTATGTGGAAACTGCGTGTATGAGTGAGTCCATGTATGTGGAGAGTGCGTGTATGAGTGCGTCCATGTATGTGGTGACTGTGTATGAGTGCGTCCATGTATGTGGTGACTGTGTATGAGTGCGTCCATGTATGTGGAGAGTGCGTGTATGAGTGCGTCCATGTATGTGGAGAGTGCGTGTATGAGTGAGTCCATGTATGTGGAGAGTGCGTGTATGAGTGAGTCCATGTATGTGGTGACTGTGTATGAGTGCGTCCATGTATGTGGTGACTGTGTGTATTTATGCACCCATGTATGTGGAAAGTGCGTGTATGAGTGAGTCCATGTATGTGGAGAGTGCGTGTATGAGTGCGTCCATGTATGTGGTGACTGTGTATGAGTGAGTCAATATATGTGGTGACTGTGTATGAGTGCGTCCATGTATGTGGTGACTGTGTGTATTTATGCATCCATGTATGTGGAAAGTGCGTGTATGAGTGAGTCCATGTATGTGGAGAGTGCGTGTATGAGTGCGTCCATGTATGTGGTGACTGTGTATGAGTGCGTCCATGTATGTGGTGACTGTGTATGAGTGCGTCCATGTATGCAGAGAGTGCATGTATGAGTGTGTCTATGTATATGGTGAGCGCATGTATATGGAGAGTGTGTGTATGAGTGAGTCCATGTATGTGGAGAGTGCATGTATGAGTGTGTTCATGTATGTGGTGACTGTGTATGAGTGCGTCCATGTATGCAGAGAGTGCGTGTATGAGTGTGTCTATGTATATACTGAGCGCATGTATATGGAGAGTGCGTGTATCAGTGCAGCTATGTATATGATGAGCGTGTGTGTGTGTGGGGCCCATACAAAAATTTGCTGTGGGGCCCAGTCAGTTCTAGCTACGCCTCTGCACGATATACAGTCTTCACACTTACAGCCCAGTTATTGAGTGAGATTCAGGAGCCCCTAGGCCCTATTTCACATGTCAGTTATGTGTGGCACGAATGGTATGGTACCGTGTTATAAATGCAAAGGTATTCAACGTCACATGTTCGTGAAGACATCCATGACAAGTGGATAGTGGTTCATCCATGAAGATGTCATGAAGGATCCATGTTTGGTCCATGTGTTATTTTTTGCCATCTGTGTGTCATCCATATTCCGTGGACAGCTCAGCTGAAAATTAATTTCCAGAGAATCTCCTACCAATGTCCAGGAAAATCACAGAACATGGAAGTGTTTTCATGAACCCATAGGGACACATTTACTAAGATGAGCTTCTTACGCCGGTCTCCCCTCCGCGCTGCCGTTAGATACATCTAATTTATGACGAAGCGTGCTCGTCCACCTTGTCATAAATTAGGTACAGTTGTGGCAGTCCATGCGCCTGGCCTAAACGGCTAGCTAACATTTACCAGGGCTAGAGTAAATTTTCAGAGGAATGGCCCTGAACACACCATCGCCCCTTTCTCGCCCAAGTGGTGTACATGATGCAAAACCAGACATGCACCCAAATTTTGGCAGACAGAAAGAAAATGGGACTTTTTATGTCTACAAGTGTCACAACTCTCTTAGTAAATGTGCCCCACAGACATCTGAGGACATGTTAGGTCCACATCACAGACCAAAGTAGTACACATCTCCATGGCTTTACCACAGACCCATGCTGAGTTGAGAATCACCGGTAAGTACATGAACACATAATATCAGTAAGTACGTATGCTGTCCATGGAGAACATGGACAGCACAGGTCCATGATTCACTAATGTATGAAAGAAGCCTTAGGCCATGATAACATCTGTGACAAGAAGGTCAGTGTTTCATCCCTGAAGATGTCCATAAAGGATCCATGTTCGGTCTATGTGTCCGTTTTTTTGCTGTCCTTGTGTCATTTGTATCCATGGACACTGCTAGGCTGAAATTGGTTTCCAGAGCATCTACTAGCAATGATCTGTAAAAACCATAGACCAAACATGGATGACATCCGTGTGGTGTGTGATTTTCATAGAGCCATAGACTATAATCGACGTGAAAGATCTGTACTCGTGGACAAAAATATCAGTGCTTCCATGGTGTCCCCCCCGAATTTGCGATTCACGGAAAACCACTGAAGTGTGAAGACAGATTAACGTTAACGGATATGTGAGGTGTCTGTATACTCTGTGTAGCCATTGATTTTAATGTGCGCATTCACACATCAGTGAAAGCCACAGAGACATCAACTACTTTTGTCCATGATGCGGAACAAACGCGCCAATTGAAGAAACCACTGACACAACACGCATCCGCATTTAGTCCGTGGTTTTCACTGGTCATTAGTAGGAGATGCTCTGGACACCAATTTTCAGCCTAGCAATGTCTATGGAATACGGATGACACACGGAGGGTAAAAAAAAAGACACACGGACCAAACAAAGATCCTTCACAAACATCTTCATGGATGAAACAATGGCCGTCTTCTCACTGACCTCATCAGAGACATTGAAGTGTGAATAAGGCCTTAGGCCTCATGCACACAACCATTTTGTAGCAGATCACACATGGACCCATTAATTTCTAGGGGTCCTAAAAAAAATGGACACACGTGTTATGTGTACTGTCATAATCGGTGTCCTATTTTTGTCCGTTTTGTGGGTAATAATAGTTATTTTTAAAATAGTAATCTACAGATTGCCCGACAACAAACAATCCTGTATACAGGAATAAAATAAAGTTATGGGAATCGGCAACTCAACGGTATCAATGTTATCAAAAACTCCCCCCCAAAAATATGTATTTTTTAAAGTAGTAAAACCATATACATTTGGTTCTCAATAATCGTACTAGCAGAGTAAAGAACATTGGGGTCATTTATCAAAAAACAGTGTTTTATGCCATTTTTGATAACCTCTGTGCTGCCGGAAGATGCTCTACCTCATAATTCAACCTTCGATAGTCATCTGCAGTGAAAACTACCGCAGCCCCTGACTGGAGTACATTTCAGTCATTTACGCCTGTTGTCAGGTGGTTTTTCCAGTGTAAAAACGTAGGAGGTCATTTATTACCACTTTTTGGCTTATATGTGTTTCAGACTGCAACGCAAAGGTTAGTTCCGCCGTTCACTCCAGGTGTGGGCCAGAAAAGGGGACGGGGTGGCAGCCCAGCTCATTTATCATTCTCTACTTCTGTTTTAGGCGTAGAGAACGGTCTAGATCTTAGCCAGCAATGGAGACAAGTGTAAATTCCGCTGTAGTTATGTAGAGGCCGGCGCCACCACTGGATCCACCAACAGTGCACAGGTTATTAAGACCTAAAATGCTGGTCTTAATAAATGGCCCCCATAGTGGCAAAGTTGCAAAAAGGGGGCTTGCATCCAAACTGGTGTTAGAAAATGACTCCCAAAGACTGTGGCACCACAATGGTTCAGTGGTTGGGATCTGAGGTTCACTTCTGACTGAAGATCTGCATGTAAGCTGTATGTTCTCCCTGTGTCTGCGTGGGGCTCCTCTCACACTGTACTGGTAGGGAGTGTAGACTGTGAGCCGCACTGGGGACAGCGGGTGATGATGAGGGCTGACATTACTGCTATATGAGTGAGTCAACTAAAAACCAGGGAGGGACTGCAGTTATTTTTACACCGTCAGCCCGAGAAAGGATTTCAAAAAGTTGTATACAATAGAGGAAACCTAAAAAGATGTCAATCAAAGCGACACAAAATCAGCTCTCATACAGCAATGTAGACAGAAAAATAAAAAGTTACTACTTTTTTAGAAAAAAAAATTGGGGTGCCCTAAGCATCATCTAGCCAGTGTCCTTAAGTGGTTAAAGTTATGTCTGGACACAGAAAAATGTTACCAAAAAAAATCAAGTGAAAACCTGAAGTATGAACAAAGCCTGACAGGGCGGTGATAGCAAAACACAAACCCTTCCAATGAATAAACTTAGATAACTTCTCCTATCAGCAGATTACAGTCAGATCCCCCCGGGCAGCTCATTCTCTGCGCAGCTTTAACCTCGTAATTCCTGGATCTGGAGTTGTCACATTCCTTGTGTGACATTTCCTATAAACAAGTCTAAGATCTGAAGTCTTCAGTGCTCCAGGCCACAGTTTTCATACCCCAGACAGTGAGGAGAGTCCTAGAAGTCCTATGACTTACCTGTAAGAAGTAGAATAAATGTCTTCTCCTCTCTCAGCTCCGTCTCCTGTCACAGGATTCTGTCTGTCCTCCTCACTTATCTGAAGAAGGACATTGCGTCATTTTGTACTTTGTGACTCCCCCTGACATTCTTCCTTCCTCAGGGATAAGTGCACAGTGCTTGTGTTTTGTTTTGTTTTTTTGTTAAAGGAGAAGATGCACCTCTGTAATACTTAATGGAACTTTTACACAAGTGGTGTGTTAATGAGTATGTGTTATATATACACTTGTACACTATACAGACAAGTAATGGGACACAGCTCTGAATCATTGAATTCATGAGTTTTATTCCGCTTCAATAACGCAGGTGTATAACATCCAGCCTCTAGTCATGTAGTCTACCATTACCACAGTGTATATCATCCAGCCTCTAGCCATACAGTCTACCATTACTACAGGTGTATAACATTCAACCCCTAGCCATGCAGTCTGCCATAACCACCGGTGTATAACACCCAGCCCCTACACAAGCAATCTGCCATTACCACAGGTGTATAACATCCAGCCTCTAGCCATGTAGTCTACCATTACTACAGGTGTTTAACATCCAGCCTCTAGCCATACAGTCTACCATTACTACAGGTGTATAAAATCCAGCCTCTAGCCATGCAGTCTACCATTACTACAGTGTATAACATCCAACCCATAGCCATGCAGTCTACCATTACTACAGTGTATAACATCCAGCCTCTAGCCATGCAGTCTACCATTACCACAGTGTATAACATCCAGCCTCTAGCCATGCAGTCTACCATTACTACAGTGTATAACATCCAACCCCTAGCCATGCAGTCTGCCATAACCACCGGTGAATAACACCCAGCCCCTACCCAAGCAATCTGCCATTACTACTGGTGTATAACATCCAGCCTCTACCCATGCAGTCTTCCATTACCACAGTGTATAACTTCCAGCCTCTAGCCATGTAGTCTGCTATCACCACAGGTGTATAACATCCAGCCTCTACCCATGCAGTCTTCCATTACCACAGGTGTATAACATCCAGCCCCCTAGCCATGCAGTCTACCATTACCACAGCTTATAACATACAGCCTCTATCCATGCAGTCTACCATTACTACAGGTGTATAACATCCAGCCACTAGCCATGCAGTCTGATATTACTGCAGTCTGATAACACCCAGCCTCTAACCATGCAGTCTGTCATAAACACAGTGTATAACATCCACCCTCTAAGCATGCAGCCTGCCATTGCCACAGGTGGAAAACATCCAACCTCTAGGCTTGAAGTTTACTATTTCCACAGGTGAATAACTTCCAGCCACTAAACATGCAGTCTGCTATTACCACAGGTGTATAACATCCAGCCTCAAGCCATGCAGTCTACTATTACTGCAGTGTCCCACATATAATGTGTGCAAAAGGGACACAGCAAACTGTCTATATTTCTGTATTCATAATAGCCATGTCATTTCATCCTTTGTATTTATTGTATGTGTAGTTATTAGCTGCAAGAAATCCTTTAAGGCTGTTATACTACATTCATATTTCTGACCACTAGGTGGGGCTAGTACTTAACTTATATATAGCCTGACTGATTAGAACCAGTCCAGGTCAGTCAGTCAGTAACATCAGACGTGTGTGCAAGGAACTTCAAGAAAAGTGCAGGAGGAGAAGTGATCCCTTAGGCTGCTAATTCTGCCTGGCCCTGGCCAAGTCAGGTTTCATGTTAGCATTTACCAATACTCAGCCACTAGGATCTGGCAATCTACTGGATAGACGAGTCTGCCAAAGGTAATTAGCTGTACCTCAGCTTTATGGACTTTGTCAGCACTATTGTGACTAGGAGTCGCTCCACAGCACCTGGACACATACTTTTCCACTAAGCGCAAGTTGTATTTGTACCTACTGTAAACCCCAACGGGCAGTGAGGTCTCAACCATATATTATTAGCTTTACAGAGCAGATGTATTAATTCCTGCCGCGCAGGGCAGCCCCCTGAAGGATCGCTGCATTGATATAACGAGTATATTAAGAAGTATATTCAGAGCTCAGACTAGTTGGGATTGACATAGAGGAAAGTATAATTGAAAGCACACTGCCTATTAAAAGTAACTGTAAACCGTATTTCAAGAAAGACTATCTTAAGGCAAAAGTAAAGTTCTATTGTTTACCTACAAGCTGCCTCCTCAACTTCATTCTTGCGTCCAACGGATGCTGGCGTCACTACTATCCAGGACCCTGCCGACAGACACCCTAAAATATCCAAAACCATCAAGGGCCCCTCGCCTCATCATCCGTCAGTGTTCCTGTGGACCAGAGGTGCCCCGGGGGAATTGGTGTCCTTCCTCCCACGCAACTGCACACCGGCCCAGGGAGTCACCAAACCGTGAGTAGTATTACCATCAGCACCATTAGATACTGTGACATAACCCCAAAGCTCACGTGTTCCCCTGTGGTCCGGCTCGCTGCATTACCAAAGGTAGCCCTCTACCACAGGTGCATACCATCCAGCGCCGGCCTTACAGACCGTTACAGACAAACCTCATCTGCTATTAACATCAGCACAGAAACTGTGCTGTGCCAGGAGCTTCTTGGCATTGTTTTCCATGGCCGAGCAGCTGCAGGCAAGCCTTACATCACCAAGCATAATGTCAGGTGTCAGATGAGAATTAATGACAACTTGGATGTCTCTTTGATTTATTATTTTTTATTATTACTTTTTTATGTTTAATTTTAATTTATTTTTCATTCATTTATTATTTAGTATTGAAATATTTGATTTTATAATATTTTCCAATGTAAAGTACCAATGCTATTCACTAATATAATAATTGTAGGAATCTGATTTTTGAGTGATTTAAATGTGTTTCTAATTATTTTATTTATTTATTTATTTATTTTTAATCTTAATCCAGTTGATAGCATGTACATTCTCTTTAGCTTGTTTTTTTTAGCTGTATTGCCAGTTGTATTATTAGGGAGGACTAAAAAAAAAAAAAAAATTCCATGTCCTGCTGGAAATGTACATGATGTAATGACTGATGAAGATAAATAGAATCCACCTGTGTGTAGTAAATGTCATTTTCTTCAGTGTCTGTATTTTTTAGTTACATCTCCCAGATGTTTCTTATCTGTGTTTCCTGTGACTAAGATTTAGACTCACCAACTCACAGAGACTTGTGTGGACAGGAAGTCTAATTCTCTATGTATTCCTATGGGAGCCTCACTTTCAGTCTCATAGGAATGAATAGAGCAGTAACTGGCTTCCTGTCCTGGGTCAGTTGGAGGTTAGGGAGTTGGTCACATGACCCAGCTACAATAAGAAGAGTGTGGATAACTAAGAATTACAGTCTCTGGTGAGAAGATTGCATTCACTACAGATTACATCATGCACCTTTCTAACAGGTCAGAGAATAAATTTTTTTGCGGGAGTTCTTCTTTAACCTTATCTCTGAAAATGACATTATAAGTGCTAGGGATGAGCGAATCGACTTCGGATGATTCATGTGAAGTCGATTCGCTTAAAACTTTGTGTAGTTAATGTACAGGGTTACAATCTTTTTAGAAAGGATCGTCAAAACCGGAGAGGGGGAGGGGTCTTCCTTTATGTAAAGTCCTGTCTAAAGCCCACACTGCAGGAAGATATAAGTGAGGGACATGAAGATGTGGAGTCACTGTGGGTAGAAATAAATGGAGCCAAAAACAATAATAAAATACTAATAGGACTTTATTATAAACCCCCTAGTATACCAGAGTCCACAGAAAATCTACTTCTAAATGAAATAGACGAGGCGGCAAATCATAATGAGGTCGTTATTATGGGGGATTTCAACTACCCAGATATAGACTGGGAAACTGAAACCTGTATATCTCATAAAGGAAACAAGTTCTTGGAAATAACCAAAGACCATTACCTTTCCCAACTGGTTCAGGACCCGACTAGAGGGACGGCCATACTGGACTTAGTATTAACCAATAGACCTGACAGAACAACAGGTGTGCAGGTCGGGGGACACCTGGGAAATAGTGACCATAATATAATAACCTTCCAATTGTCATTCAAAAGAGCGTTTCTTCAGGGAGGAACAAAAATACCAGACTTCAAAAAAGCAAAATTTCGCCAACTAAGAGAGGCCATAGGCCTAACTAACTGGGACAAAACCCTCAAAAATAAAAATACAGCCACAAAATGGGATATTTTTAAAAGCATCCTAATATCTAATTGTGAGAGGTACATACCATATAGGAATAAAATAATAAGAAACAAGAAAAAACCAATGTGGATAAATAGAACTGTAAAGAAAGCAATAAATGACAAAAATAAAGCATTTAAATCACTAAAACAGGAGGGAAGTGAGGAAGCATTGAAAAACTATAAGGAAAACAATAGAATATGTAAAAGACGAATAAAAGCAGCCAAACTAGAGACCGAGAGATTAATCACCAAAGAAAGTAAAACTAACCCTAAAATGTTCTTCAATTATATAAATACTAAAAAGTATAAACCTGAAGGTGTCAGCCCCTTACAGAGTAATGAGGGGGGAGTAGCAGAGAGCGATGAGGGGAAAGCAAAGCTATTAAATATTTTTTTCTCCACTGTATTCACTGAGGAAAATAAACTGTCAGATGAAATGCAGAGTATAAAAGTAAATTCCCCTTTAAAAGTGTCCTCTCTGATCAAGGAAAAGGTGCAGCAACGTCTTAAAAATATTAAAATAGACAAATCACCAGGACCGGACGGCATACACCCCCGTATCCTAAGAGAATTAAGTAATGTAATCGACAGACCCTTATTTCTGATATTTAAGGACTCTGTACTGACAGGGAGTGTTCCACAGGATTGGCGCATAGCAAATGTGGTGCCAATATTCAAAAAGGGTCCAAAAACAGAGCCTGGAAACTATAGGTTGGTAAGTTTAAATTCTGTTGTGGGTAAACTGTTTGAAGGTTTTCTGAGGGATGCTATCTTGGAGTACCTCAATGAAAATAAGCAAATAACTCCATATCAGCATGGCTTCATGAGAGATTGGTCATGTCAAACCAATTTAATCAGTTTCTATGAGGAGGTAAGTTCTAGACTTGACCGCGGCGACTCAATGGATGTCGTATATTTGGACTTCTCCAAAGCGTTTGACACTGTACCACATAAAGGGTTAGTATATAAAATGAGAATTCTTGTCCTGGGAGAAAATGTCTGTATGTGGGTAAGTAACTGGCTCAGTGATAGAAAACAGAGGGTGGTTATTAATGGTACATACTCAGATTGTGTCACTGTCACTAGTGGGGTACCACAGGGGTCAGTATTGGGCCCTATTCTCTTCAATATATTTATTAATGATCTTGTAGAAAGCTTGCACAGTAAAATATCAATTTTTGCAGATGACACTAAACTGTGTAAAGTAATTAACACAGAAGAGGACAGTACACTGCTACAGATGGATCTGGATAGACTGGAGGCTTGGGCAGAGAAGTGGCAGATGAGGTTTAACACTGACAAATGTAAGGTTATGCATATGGGAAGGAATAATGCAAGTCACCAGTACATACTAAATGGTAAAATATTGGGTAACTCTGACATGGAAAAGGACCTAGGAATTTTAGTGAACAGTAAACTAAGCTGTAGAAACCAGTGTCAGACAGCTGCTGCCCAGGCCAATAAGATAATGGGTTGCATCAAAAGAGGCATAGATGCCTGTGATGAGAACATAGTCCTGCCACTTTACAAATCACTAGTCAGACGACACATGGAGTACTGTGTACAGTTCTGGGCTCCTGTGAACAAGGACAAGGGCATAGCAGAGCTGGAGAGGGTTCAGAGGAGGGCAACTAAAGTAATAAGTGTAATGGGTGGACTACAGTACCCAGAAAGATTATCAAAATTAGGCTTATTCACTTTAGAAAAAAGACGACTGAGGGGAGATGTAATAACTATGTATAAATATATCAGAGGTCAGTACAGAGATCTCTCCCACGATCTATTTATCCCCAGGACTGTGACTGTGACGAGGGGACATCCTCTGCGTCTGGAGGAAACAAGGTTTGTACATAAACATAGAAGAGGATTCTTTACGGTAAGAGCAGTGAGACTATGGAACTCTCTGCCTGAGGAGGTGGTGATGGTAAGTTCACTATAAGAGATCAGGAGGGGCCTGGATGTATTTCTGGAAGGTAATAATATTACAGGTTATAGTTACTAGAGAGGGGTCGTTGATCCAGGGAGTTATTCTGATGTCTGATTGGAGTCAGGAAGGAATTTTTCCCCCTAAAGTGAGAAAAATTGGCTTCTACCTCACAGGGGTTTTTTTGCCTTCCCCTGGATCAACTTGTAGGAAAACAGGCTGAACTGGATGGACAGATGTCTTTTTTCGGCCTTACAAACTATGTTACTATGTTACTATGTTACTATGTAATACTATACGTATGGTCTCTGATGAGCCAAAGTTATTACTTCACAAAGTCTCACAAGACTTTGTGTAATAACTTTGTGAATTGATTATTACTGTATAAAACCTTGGTACTGAACTTGGGTTTGGTTCCAAGGTACCGCTAATAATTATAATACACAAAGTTATAATTAATCCCCAAAGTTATTACACAAAGTCTCACGCGACTTTGCAAAGTAATAACTTTGGCTCATCGGAGCCAATACATTCTAATACTGTACGGAGCTCCTTCTTCACACAGTATTACAATGAAGTTTTATGCGATTTTGGATGAAGCATTCAAAGTTGATTCTCTCATCCCTAATCAGCACCAAGGAAAGCTGGATCAGCTGGAAACGGCACAGCTTCTTTGTATTACTGATGTAGCAGGAGACATGATTGCTTTGCTCCTCCTGCTCTAGTTTGGCGCACTTCTACGGTGGTTATAACTAGTGTTGAACGAAGCGAAGCTGATGAAGTGGACTTCGCTCTGATGTAATTTGCCGTAATGCTGAATTTCCTCGTGCTCTGTGGTATCGAATTGATTTTCTCTGAAATGGCGGTGAAAATAATAAAAAAAAAATAGTACCTCATCCATTTGAGCACAAAGAGGTTGCTGCCACCATCTTGATCCAGCACAAAATCTTGTGTATGGTGATGTATGATGTCACCACGCCGGCTGACTTAATGACATCAGGCACCGCACAAGATTCTGCGCTGGATCTTCACACAAGATGGTGGCAGCAGCCTCTTTGTGCTCAAATGGATGAGGAAAGTACAATTTAATGTTTTTGGTTTGTTTTTATCAACCCCTGAAAGGCCTTAATATTGATCTCAGATGCTGCAATCAACGACGAACGCGGCATCTGAGGAGTTCAATGATGGGGAAGGCACAATTGCAGTTCCCTGTCATTGCACCCGCTACTTACAAAGAAATACACTTAGTGACAAAGTAATTAAAAGCACAAAGCTATTTTTTTTCTAAAACTTGACAATATAGCCTAATCAAATTTTTGAGAACTTCACTCATCTCTAATCACAACCCCTGAATACGATCAGTGTAAAATGTGATGGGGAGATGATTCCAGCCAGCAAAGGAGGTAATATGGAGACTACATTGGAAACTCAAGTAGTATAGTATTAACTCTGTCTACATCTACATGATAAATATCATCAGCTGAAGTGAGACGACCCCTTTATTAAATGCTCGTTTTAAGTGATTATTTTATTAAACCAGTCAATGACTCTGCTCCGAAGTATTCCATTACATAGCTAAATTAGTGATACTTAATAAGATACTTTTCACTTAGTGACCTGTTTCTGTATTATGGAAAAAATGTATTCATTAAGTGCACCAAGGGCGGGCCCAAGCCACTGTGTGCACCCTTGGTCCTGCTTCCTCTCCCATCCTCTCCCTCTACTTCTTGATTGATAAGACCACATTCCTGCATAGTCATCTCACCTGGTCCTGTCAAGGAATGGAAGGGAGAGGTTGACATAGGAAGTAGGAGGAGCTTATGTGGTGACCAGGCCACAGGAGCATGTGCATGAGTGAGTGGCCGGATGGGTGCAGTGGTTGTACTAGAGATGAGCAATCGAAGCATCCAAAGTGGAATTCGATCTAAAGTTTAGGAAAAAATTTGATCTGCAAAATGAAGGGCAACACATGTTACAAAGTGTAAGTAAGAGGCCCACGAAGAGATCCCCCATAATGCCGTGCAGCTAGCCAGTCTGCAGCTAACCAACCCTTGTGATGTCACAGCAATTTAAAAGCTTCATCCCGTGCAGTCTCCACCATTCCACTGAAAGCTGAGCATGGAGATAGATGTGAGAGTCTTTATGACAGTAAAGAGGCTTTATGGATGCTCAAAATAAAGGATTTTTATTTATTTATTTATTTATTTATTTATTTATTTATTTATTTATTTTTGTTTGTTTTCTGTTCTTCTGGTAGATCAGAAGAACGGAAAAATAAACAAGGAGGTTAGCACATCTTGGTGCACTGCATGGTTAAGTCCATGGTGATAAATTAGACTTGACACTAACATTGACCTGTAATACTGATGCACAGTAATTCCACAGCTAACAGAAGGGATTAGCTATGAATCTTGGGGCACTGCCGGTTACGTCCATGGCGATAAATGACACCTGTCTGTTATACTGACGGCACAGCACCTACATAACGGATTAACTATGAATGTGGGTGCACTTGAACTTACACATGCAGTATACTCTCTTTGCACTCTCCCTGCAGTTGACGTTCCAAGCCTTCACACTGAGATTGGGCCACCAAGTGGGATGGAGATGATTAGGCAAAGAGGCCTGGGTGTACCAGATTTATCATGATTTGTGACAAATTATTTTGGAACGAATAGAATTTCTCAACGAAGTTTGTTGAATCATCCAAATCAAATTTTTCAAAACTTTGCTCATCTCTAATATTAATGGTTCTGAAGCCTCAGGTCCAATGTGCAGTGATGTGAAGGGTGTACCTTTTGTCCCCATAAGGGGACATACCGGTTCTGTGGTCCTCCTTCCATGATGCCAATACAGTATAGTAGTGCAGGAAGCAATGATGAGGTAGTTATGCAGCTGACCAGTTCATTAAAATGATACAATGATCAGGACAGTCCTACAAGTGAGGTGTAGATGTTAAATAAATGTAATGGAACCCACAGGGCGGATCTCCCTGGCGGCGGGCAAATTATTATATGCTTTATTCATTGAACAGGTTGCTGTCCTTGCAGTACACTTCCACAAAATCCACCTTAGGATGTGAAGGTTCTCTCAGCAGGCCAAACTGTGCTTTGGTGTGCTCAGCCACTAGAGGCAACTCCTGACCACGGGTTTCCTTAGGCCCCTTTCACATGATCAAATTTTCCACGTGGGTACAATGGGTGAAGTAAATGCATAGCACCCACACTGAGTCCTGACCCATTTCAATGGCTCTGTGCACATTTTTTTTTCACACATCAGTACTGTGTTGCGTACTAATCACAGCATGTTCTGTATTCTGCGTTTTTCACGCAGCCCTGAAAGCCGGATTGAAAGCAAACTTTTTTTTTATCCACATGAAAACTCAAATGTTAGATCATGTCATGATACCTCCTGCTTGTCGATGTGCCAGTTATTGCCACTTGTCACCAGGGCAGCACTGCCAAATAGCTGAGGTGAGGTGATTGCCTCGAGCTACGCGGCCCTGGAGATGGCGGGGGCATTGACAGGACCAGGGAAAATGTTTCCATTGTGGAAGCGCTCATCTCTCTATATTCATCTGTATTGCCATCATCAGGAGTGCTGTCTCTGATATGCTACAGGTACTAGGCCTGGAGTCTATCAGAGGCAGCAGTAGGCAGCACAATAACGTCATCATCACTGCACCATCTGAGCCAGGCAGCATACAGCGAGGGACACAGGCCTGCACCACATCCTGACAGCTGCATGGAGGTAAGTATTAGTGTTTTTTATTTTTTTCATATTTCACACCATGCTGATGGCCAATGTAGGGATGGGAGGAGAGGAGCACTATGGGGGCATCTACTGAGGGCACTATATACTGGCACACATTATGGAGGCTCTATAGGCAAAGGGGTGAGGAGCACTATGGGGGTTTCTACTGGGGGCATTATATAGGGGTATTTTATACTGGTACACCTTATGGGGGCACTATAGTGGCATCTAGTGTGGGCACGATAGATGGGAAAATTTAAACTGGATCACAATATTGGGACACTATGGGCACATTGGTTCTACTGGGGGCACTAATGAGGGTATTTTTCGTACTGGAACACCATAGGCATTGGCACACATTATGGGGGCATTATAAGGACATAGGCTTTATTGGGGACACTAAGAGGAAATATTTTTGTACTGACACACAACGAGAACATTTTTTGAACTGGCACACATTATGGGGGCATTTTTTTGTACTGGCGCTCATTATAAGGGGACATTTTTTGTACTGGCGCTCATTATAAGGGGACATTTTTTGAACTGGCGCTCATTATAAGGGGACATTTTTTGTACTGGGGCTCATTATAAGGGGACATTTTTTGAACTGGCGCTCATTATAAGGGGACTTTTTTTGTACTGGCGCTCATTATAAGGGGACATTTTTTGTACTGGCGCTCATTATAAGGGGACATTTTTTGAACTGGCGCTCATTATAAGGGGACATTTTTTGTACTGGGGCTCATTATAAGGGGACATTTTTTGTACTGGCGCTCATTATAAGGGGACATTTTTTGTACTGGCGCTCATTATAAGGGGACATTTTTTGTACTGGGGCTCATTATAAGGGGACATTTTTTGAACTGGCGCTCATTATAAGGGGACATTTTTTGTACTGGCGCTCATTATAAGGGGACATTTTTTGTACTGGGGCTCATTATAAGGGGACATTTTTTGTACTGGGGCTCATTATAAGGGGACATTTTTTGTACTGGGGCTCATTATAAGGGGACATTTTTTGTACTGGGGCTCATTATAAGGGACATTTTTTGAATTGGCGCTCATTATAAGGGGACATTTTTTGAATTGGCACACATTATGGGGGCATTTTTTTGTACTGGCGCTCATTATAAGGGGACATTTTTTGTACTGGCGCTCATTATAAGGGGACATTTTTTGTACTGGCACTCATTATAAGGGGACATTTTTTGTACTGGCGCTCATTATAAGGGGACATTTTTTGAATTGGCACACATTATGGGGGCATTTTTTTGTACTGGCGCTCATTATAAGGGGACATTTTTTGTACTGGCGCTCATTATAAGGGGACATTTTTTGAACTGGCGCTCATTATAAGGGGACATTTTTTGTACTGGCGCTCATTATAAGGGGACATTTTTTGTACTGGGGCTCATTATAAGGGGACATTTTTTGTACTGGGGCTCATTATAAGGGGACATTTTTTGTACTGGCGCTCATTATAAGGGGACATTTTTTGTACTGGCACTCATTATAAGGGGACATTTTTTGTACTGGCGCTCATTATAAGGGGACATTTTTTGAATTGGCACACATTATGGGGGCATTTTTTTGTACTGGCGCTCATTATAAGGGGACATTTTTTGTACTGGCGCTCATTATAAGGGGACATTTTTTGAACTGGCGCTCATTATAAGGGGACATTTTTTGTACTGGCGCTCATTATAAGGGGACATTTTTTGTACTGGGGCTCATTATAAGGGGACATTTTTTGTACTGGGGCTCATTATAAGGGGACATTTTTTGTACTGGCTCACATTATAAGAAGATTTTTTATATTGGGATGCATTATGGTGAGCTTTATTACAACCGGAGGACTATGTGGAACATGATTATTAACATGATTATTAGTATGGGAACTATGGGAGTATAATTACTTGTGTGGCACACTGGGTCATTAGTACTGTAGGGGCACTATTACTACTAAGTGTGCTCTGGCAGAGAATTATTACTATTGGTGGGACTTTTAGGATTACCCTGGCTCAGTTTCAGCACAATTATTTTTGGAGGGACATTATGTTTCCTGGGGGTGGCTATTTTTTAGGGCACTGTGTGCCAATAATTATTGAAGGGGGCACTATCTGCATGGTTCTAGTATTTTCAGGGAAAGTATCAGTATAGTATTGGGGGGCTTTCCACAGAAAGCTCATTGTTTGTGTCTTTCAAGCTCAGATGGATATGTCTAATGGATCCTTCAGTAATTCAAATTATGAAACTAGATCAGATCTTGGACTCAGTGGATAATATTTTATCTAATAAACAGTAAAGAAAAGTCTAAATTTTGTTATATTCAAATGTCTCAAAGAATTTTCCTTTAACATCCCATATATACAGTGTACTACATGTAATAGTCCTCCTGATCTTGTAAGACCAAGAATGGATCAGTCTCGTAGCACAGCTTTTCAATGTGGGCTATACTTTTGGTCAAATGAGACCTTTTAGCTTCTAGCTGTTTAATGAGATCCCCAACTAAATGTTCAGCTTGTCCTTCTACTATCAATAGACCTCCCTGGACTAATTTTACAATTTCCCTCATCTCTTGAACTTCAAGCCTATGAGTTCTTGGTTCTGACACATTATACATTTTATCTTTTTGCATACAAATTTTTATACTTTTCTCTATCTCTGACTTCTTGAGCTTTAGATTCTCTTCAATGTCCCTCAGTTTGTCTTTCTTCATCATCACGGCTTCTTTGAATGGCTTTGTCTGGTGTCCCTTATGTTCCCCAACTATACAGCAGTGGGCACAGACACAGGCAGAGTCCTGACTGCAGTAATACTCAAGGATTTTATCATGGATGGAGCATCGTCTTTTCTTTGGAGATGTTCCGAGCGCTACTATTACATGTTCTGTTTTTTTGCTGTGAGTCTTTAAGTGGTCTTCACAGAGAAAGGCTTCACATAACAGGCATTGCTTAATTACAGGCCACTGGGAAGATGATGTACAATATGTGCAACACTCATGTGTCATCTGAACTGATGTTGACTGACAAAATTCTGCTATTTGACAGAGAACCAGGTTCTTGTTCAGTTCAGGCCTCTTCTTAAACCTTCTTCTGCAGATGGGACAGGACGTATCATCACTATCCTGTCTGCTCCAGGTTTTCTCAACACATTCCAGGCAGAAGTTATGGCCACAGATCAGTGTTACAGGATTTTTATATGTCTCCATGCAGATGCAACAGATTATGGTGAATAGAATAGATCCAGGAGCCACCCTGCGAAGATCAAGAAAAGAGAGAATGAGATGTCACTACATTGTTATGGGCAGCATTGTAACTGTGTAGCATTATGGTCTGAACCTGACAAAGGACAATTTCTTTGTATGTGTGAATCCAGGCTTGGACTGGCCCAAGGGGAAAAGGTAAATTCTGTGGTGGGACTGTGAACAAGGTAGGCCCCTAGCTCCCCACCTCCTGCACCTGTAGCACATGACTCAGTAAACTAACTACACTACGTATAGATAGGCAGCATACAACATCTCAACCAATCGATGTTCAACAAAATTTTCAACAAAATAACTCATTTATTATTATAGATGCATGTACAGAAGCCGGCCAATATCCACTGTCCCCAGGGACCAGCCTTCTCAAAGTCACTTCATGGATACCCACTATCAATCATCCTGTCACGTCTTGACGATGCTTGTCTGTGAGTAGGTAGTATTTCCATGTAGCCTATACCGTGGGCCCCCAGAATTAATTTCAATGGTGGAGTCAGACACTTGACAACCCTGTGTTTTCATAATATGGACTTAATGGAGGAGAACATAAGGTAATAATATTTGAATAATATTACACCATTCTCCAGGCATTCTAGCTTCTTCTCAAGCCACAAAAAAACAACCTTAGAAATCATTTTCCTCCTTATTAAAGTTGCTGTAGTTTGTATTTCAAGGAAAGGAAATTATATTGCAAGCTCCTGGGCACAGGAACAAGTGAATGAACGATTACCACCTTTGTACAGCATTGGGGCTAAATACAGTGCGTTTGAAAGTCTTCAGATCCTTTCACTTTTCCACATTTTGTTATGCTACGGCCTAATTTTTCCCCATCAAACGGCACTCAATACATCATACTGAAAAAGTGAAAACAAAATTTTAGAATGCTTTGTGAATTGGAGTCCAGCTCTGGTAAATTCAGTTGATTGGATGATTTGGAAAGACACAGCTCTGTCTATATAAAACCAAGCCATAACTAGGAAAGAAATCATTTTGGCGTTTTTTTTTTCGACTGGTTCCTTGCGCCGTGGGATCGATTTGTTCCTATTCTCGGATACATTCACCTTCTATGGGGAATCCAGACACCCTCCGTCAGAAGCGGTCTCCTGATCCCAGGCTGCATACCATCGTCCAACAAGAGGTTACAATTACCCATTGACAAGCGTTCACTAGTGTTGTGCCTAACCTTTGCACAACCGGATAAGGTGAGCTTCCAATTCGGAGCTGTAAAATTTACGTTATTACCTACGTTATTACCCTATGGTGCGCCTTTTTTTTGTGTGTGTTTCACAGAAATACGCTGCCTGCAAATAGATAACTAGGAAAGATCTACCTTTAGATTTCAGAGGCAGGATTGTATGAAGGCACACATCTGGATATCTGTTGCATTGAAAACTCCCAAGAGCACATTGGCCTCCATGAACTCTTCCTAGAGCTAGATGCCCAATAAAACTAAGTAATCAGGGGGTGAAGGACATTGGTGAGAGGTGACTAAGAACCCAATGGTCACTCTGGCTGAACTCCAAAGAAAGAAACCTCTCCTTAGTTAAAAACACATGAATGTCTGACTGGAGTTTGCCAAAAAAAAAAAAAAAAATCACCTAAAGCGCTCAGACTGTGACAAACAAGATTCTATGGTCTGATGAAAACAAGATTCAACTTTTTGGCCTCAATTCTGAGCAACATGGAGAAAACCAGGCACTACTTATCCCCTGCCCAAAATGATTTCTAAAGTGAAGCATGTTGGTCGCATCTTCATGCTGTGTTTTTTGTTTTTGTTTTTTTTTAGCGGCTGAGACAGGGAGACTGGTCAGGGTGGAGGAGTAACTGAATGGGTCAAAGTACAGAGATATTCTTAATGAAAACCTGATCCAGAGAGCTCTGCATTGGGCTGAATGTTCAGCTTCCAACAAGACAATGACTCTAAGTATACAAGCAAGACAACACAGGAGTGGCTTATGGACAACTCTTTGAATGCTCTTGAGAGGCCAATCTGGAGCCTTAAATTGAACGCAATTGAACATCTCTGGAGAGACCTAAAAATGGCTGTCCACTGACAATTCCCATTCAACCTAACAGAGCTTAAGAGAATCTGCAGAGAAATATGAAAGAAAATCCCCAAAACCAGGTGTGTAAAACTTTTGGTCCTGCCTCTGACTCTGCGGGTGATGCGGATGCCCGTGCCCAGGCTTCCGCCCCTCTCCTGTCAGGCTCCTCCTCCCGCCAGTGGTCTCTTGGTATGCGTTCCAGGCAGGGAGTACACTCCACGTTTGAGAGTGCCAAGGACGCGGCGGGTGCGCAAGCTCGCTCGCGTTCTCGGTCACTAGGTTTACGCCAGAGAACATGAGCAGTTTAATCTATTTGCTATGCATACCTGGTCACCTATTAGGGGTTAATTCTGGGCTCAGGAGTCTCCCCTCCCTTTCACCTGTGAGGGTGGGACTCCTGGCTGCATTTAAACCTTGCAATCACCATTATACTTGCCAGTATTTGAGTTCTCTGCACCAGCTAACCTAGTGGTTTGTATTCTGCAGTTCTGACCTTGCTTCGTGTTTTTGACCATTGCCTCTGCCTGATCCCTTTGTACTTCGATACTGGTTGGTTTTGACTTCGGCTTGTTTTGTGATTTTGTCCTGACGTACCTTCCTGGTTTTGACTCGGCCTTATTGACTATTCTTCCGTGTTTGTTTGTCTCTTGTCTCCCATCCCCTGCACCATAGTCAGTGTATATCGCAGTCATCGTGGTTGTCGCCCCACGGTTTAGCGTGGGTGAGGCAATAGGCAGGGACAGAGGTTGGGGTAAGCTCAGGGCCGACGTTCCTTCCAGCCAGACAACTGAATACTTATGACAATGCAATATATTTGTTTTTTCTTTTCAATAAATTATCAAAGATTTCAAACATTCTGTTCTCACTTTCTCATGACGGGGAACAGAGTGCAGAATGATGGGGATATTTTTTTTTATACATTAGCACAAGGCCGCAACATAACAAAATTATAAAACCAAAAGGTTCTGAAGACTTTCTGAATGCCCTGTAAGCAAAAGGTAAAAAATATCGCAAGCTAAAAGGATCATGTTACTGTAAATCAATGCCAGGAACAATGACCCAACCTGTCACATAATGCAGTGATTATGGGAATGTCGTCAGGGGAAGAGAAGTGACCTATAGGGGTAGAGTCAGAAGGGGAGGAGTGGTAATTATAGTGCTGATGGGAGTAGTGGTGGTTCACTGTTGCTGACTCCAACACTCCCAGGGTTGTGCAGTGAATGGAAGGTGCAGCTTTTCTTCCCTTAGGGCACACCCTGTTATAGGGGCGCCTGCCTAGTGGTAGTTGGGGAGCCCCTGGTGGTGCATAGTTGGCAGGGTGCAAGACGGAAGAGACAATGCAGGAGCTGGCGGGCAGATGGTGTAGTCAATAACCAGGCCCATTTGGTTGTCATAAATAGATTCTCACTTTACTGAATTCATGATGGGAGTAGAAGCTAATACACAAGCAAAGCACAGTTCTGAGGAATCTTACATAGTAGTATTTCCCCAAAAGCTGTGTATAGGCAGTAATAATGGTAGCAGTAGTCCCCTTCTCTTTCTGCAGTCTCTCCAAATAACCACATGCATGCAATCCTGTTCCCATTAACTTATGAGGGGTGCAGATCTTAAATCCTAAATATAACCTTTTTGCTGTTTTACCCTGCATGGCGTTTATGCTTCTTGTTCTCTTTCTCAGGGGTACTTTGGCAGCTTTTCAGTCTGAAGAATGGTTTTCCAGGATGAGACTTCACGCCAGGCTAGGAGTTCACACATGCTTGTCTTGTCTCTAGCTCTGATGACTAGACACTCCCAAAGAGGTGGGACAAGCCCATCTCCTATAAACTACCCAAAAACTGCCAGATTTAACTCTATGCTGCCCATAATCAACAATCATTTGGGGTACATAGCGCACAGTTTGCTTTTAAGATGGTCCTACACCATAGTGTAAACTTATGGGATACTGAAGACTTCTCCTGCCCAGATTAGGACTTTCTGTAAAGGACAATGTCAAGGGTGCAGGCCAGACCCGTGGACACCAAAATGCAGAAGATGCTGGCTTTGTACATCAACATCCCATATTAAACATGCACAGTCTCTCAATTGACTTTTCAGCAAGAATTTAAACCATCAAAAAATCCCTTACCATATATTCTGATCGACCTCTTGATCATTCACAGGCTCTGTGTGTTCATATGTTGCTATATCACCTATATAAAGAATAAAGTGATATACATTATTTTACTACCCACTGGACAAGGGATTGTATATAGGAGGTATGACAATCAGCAGTTATAAGAATATCTATGCCATTGTGATGAGGGTTCTCTGAAAGTGGTCACCTTTGCTAACACTTTTTGTTTAAATATTCCAGAATTTCTATATTGATTGATATCTATATACAGAACTCCAAATCCCACACACAAGGATAAAGTTAATGTCACGTACTTACCTGTCCGTACTCTTATGGCGATTTCGGCCTCTATAATGCGACCCCTTAGGCAGCTGACCGTAGGGAGCTAGCAGGGGGTATTTAAACAGGCACTTGCTAGCTACATTTACCTGTGATTGGTCTTTTTGCCACACACGCTTAGTTTGTGATTTATGTTGATCCTTGGACTTCTACCTGTTAGTGACTTTGCCTCTGACTCCTGATTCCTATTCTGGCATTACCTCCTGGTTTTGACCCTGCTTGGTAAATTACTCCACATTTGCTTCTTACTTGGTTCTGATGGTTTTCTCTGGTTCTGTCTCGGCCTTTCTAACTTCCCCTTCTCTCTCCACTTAGTAGGTCCTGTTCAATTAGTCAGGTCAGGGACCGTCACCCAGTTGGTGGCTGCTATTTAGAGTGGACCATCCAAATAGGTAGGAACAGTGCTGTGGGTGGAGGTCAGATCTGCACTGCTGCCTACCTGATGTGACAGTTAAATATTACATTTATTGGGATCTGGTCTAAGGCAATTATATTAAAATAATTATTATATTAAATAGGCTCCCTCCAGTGGTGGCTGCAGGAAGTCAGAACTTCAGCATATAACCTATATGCAGATTAGTTTTCTTCTAGGAAAGAATCAGCCTCTGTAGTGCCATCTAGTAATTACTCTGTTGTCAGTGTTAACTCTTTAACATGCCTTCCAACATACTGTAACTCAGGATATTAGCCAAACCTAATGTAAAGGAGACTCAGTTCATTGTGCAGACCAAAGCCAGATAGTAAATTGCCAAACTTCCACCTTCCAAGATCCCAGGATCACTCTGGTTAGTATATAGCTAATACCAGGTTCTGTACCAGAGCCCGCCAAAAGGTCAGATGGACTTTGCTGCTTGGGACCCAGGTTATGTAAGTGGAGAAGATAAGAGAAAACTAGTAGATAAGGACACACTAGAGACAGACCTTTGGGAATGACAATGGAGGTACGAATTGGAGTCATGAAGCAGGAGAGACTGACATGTCAATGCAGTGCACATGAAAGTGACCAATAAGACAACAGCTGTTTCAGATTTTGGGAGGTCAGCTAATCTGTATATATTTTTTCCATGGAACATTGCATGGCCTATAAGACTTCCTACGCTCTCTCTGGTGCACTCCCCATTAAGAAACCTTACCTCCAATACCTATAACATATGCTGTAACTCAATAACTATATATCAATAGAGATTCAGAGCTCTGTATCAGAAAAAAGTATATAAAAGTTTGCCTTAAAATAATATAAAAAAATATATAAAATATATAAAAAAAAAAAAAAAAACATACCTGAGTTTTCAGACACAGATATTGATGGATGGCTGATTCTCTCCAAAACCCTAATCTGTGCATAGTTGTGTGTCCTGATAGCTAAATATACTCTGTCTTTCTTCTCATTGTCAAAGTTATTGATGACATCGTAGATCTCCTCTACCTTCTCTTTGGAGGTTTCTTTCAGTAGAATATTGTGATAGTGTTCTTCTGTCAGCAGGCCTTCTCCTCTGAGGTCCTCCACCACCGGATCTACTGTGCTCATTACATTTATCAGTCCTGATTTATTCTTGTCCAGGAAATGTTCTCCAGCTGTAGACAAGAGGTAACGATTATAAGAGTAACAAGACGGGCAACTCATAAAACATGCTGATCACACAAAGGTAGAATATACTATTGTACATTTATCAGTTTTCTGATGTAGGATTAAGAAAAATAAATAAAGTTCTAAAATGTAGGGCTCTCCACCCCAAACTCCATTGACTATGTGGAACTCAAAGGAAACACATTCATTGTGCCATTATTGTCTTATATTTGGTAAAGTCCTCATAGACAAACTTGTAATGCTAGAGCTTCAGGAACAGATCATGCTGATTGTTTTATTGAGTAAGTTAGGCCCTGCATTTACAGCAACATTTCTACCTCCAGACATAAGGACTCAGGGCACCTCCATAGAGATGGGATTGCAGGATACTGCAACATTTTCAAGAGGCTACTTCAGGTGGTGGCTAGAGATGAGCGAATCTTCTAAGATTCGCTTCGGCGAATATTCACCAAAGATTTAAAAAGATTTGTCTTGAATAAGATTCGGTTCAAGTTGCGTAAAAAAGTATCTGTGTTCTGCGAACATTCCCGCGAATACTTACGCCTGAGTGTACAAAGTGCGTACGAAGCTTTAGTGCATTATTGTGTAGGCCCGCACAAAGAACAATATTCAGCTACTTAACTGAATATGTACGCATTAGCATACAAATTATCAGATGCGTAGGATTAGCGTCCAAATTATATGATGCAAAGATTTAAGACGAATCTTACGAAACAAATCAGAAAATATTTGGATTTGCTTCGGTGTAAAAAATATCCAAGATTCGTACCGATGAATCTATGAAGCAACGAATAGATTTAATCATGTCTAGTGGTGGGCAAGATAAATGCAGTATGAGTGTCAATTAGGAAATTGTGTTGGCCTAACAAAACCTGCTGTCATGAATGCAGTGAAAATAGGGATCACGTGTGTACTGAGAAATAGGGAGGGGACTAAGAAAAAAAGAAAAAAACAGAGGAGAACTTTTGAGCAGTCTAGAGTCACCATAATGTACATGAGTGAGACCCAGAGAGGAAGAAACTCAGACAACGAGGGTCTGTGGTTGGTTAATTTCTCTAGTTTTTTTTGTTTGTTTGTTTTTTAGGGTGAGATGGGAGCATTAGGGCAGTCCAGTTGGGAACAAGGATTGGAGCTGACCCCTGCAATTTTAAATAATCCTGTAAGCCTTCAGGGAGCAAATAACTTTTTACTGGTTTTGCAGAGGATGCCCTCAACATGTGGACTTTATCCTCACTCCGGTGCCACTTTTTTTCAACATGTGTGTGTTAGATGTGTTAGGAGAAGTAACTGGGGCTTCAAAGTCACATATTCACATACTAATCTCTGCTTCATGTCTTATTAGAAAAGTGCTGGGAAACAATGCAAGGTTCAAGAAAAACTAATGGAAAAGGAAACGTAAAACTTACCAGAAGAACCTGTCTCCAAGTCCAAGGTCAGATTATGGAATTGGGACCCTTTATCTGTGGAAAGAAGCACTTGTTAATATATTTCAGCTGGATATATAGTAAATAGAGATGAGCGAGTAGTGAAATATTCGAAAGTTCGAAATTCGATTCGAATAGACTGCGAAATTCGACTATTCGACCGGATATCGAATCCCATTAAAGTCTATGGGAAAAAAATGCTCGCCACTTGGAAATCTCAATTCGACCACTTGGAGGTCACCAAGTCCACCCTGGAACCTCAGAAAAGGATGCCAACCACTGCTGGAATGCAACTGGGACAGCAGGGGAAGCATGTCTGGGTGCATATAACGCGCCCAAGTCGCACTATTACGCCACTATCACAGCCTCTCAAACAATACACTCCAAACACAATATAACCTCTCTGTAAAGTGAGACCATACAAGGGAAACCTTCTTTCCTCAACATTGCCATGGACCCCAAGCCAAACTAGACAAAAAAGAAGATAAAATTCTGCACCCCTTAAAATCACGTTGCCTATGACAACCACAGATGGCATAGGCAAGGGGGAAAGCAATAGACCCCACCCCTAATTGTCATTGTGTGTGTGTGTGAGATGTGGTCAGACATGTCTTCTTTAAAATGTAAAAACAACTCAAACACATGCAGAAGCCTTAAAATGCCCAAATTGTTGGCGCTTGAGATGTCAGTCACCCGACCTGGCCCAGTGTCATGTCTAGCAGGTAAAGCAGTGGGGATGTTGAGGGATGCGTAGGACCGCAAAAGGCAGGAAGAGGCCGTGGGCTGGCCAGAGGCTCATGGAAAATTTTGTGGCGGCCCAA
>ONZH01031216.1:0-40895 GCA_900303285.1 Rhinella marina
TGGTGTGACCCGCAGGAGGTGTTGAACGGCCTTGGTTCCATTGAGTGGGGTGTTTAGGCACTCATATGCCTGCGCATGCTGGTGGTGGTTAGGCTAGTAGTGGTGGCACCCCTGCTGATCCTGGTGTGGCACAGGTTGCACACCACAGTCCGTTGGTCATCCTCACTTTCTTTAAAGAACCTCCAGACTTGCGAACATCTAGGCCTCGCCACGGGAGCTTCACTACGTGAAACAGTTGCTGCTGATGCACCAGCTCTGGCCCTGCTTCTACCTCTGGCCACACCACTGCCTCTTACAACCTGTTCTGGTGCAGCACTCACCACCACCTCAGAATCACTGTCTTCACTCGGCTTATCAACCCAGCTTGGGTCAGTCACCTCGTCATCCTCCGATTCCTCAGTCTGCTCCCCCCTCGGACTTCCTGCCCTGACAACAACTTAACCACTGTCTGACAACCGTGTCTCCTCATCGTCCGACACCTCTTTACAAACTTCTTCCACTAAGTCAACATTGTCATCATCATCATCACCCACAGACTGCGACAGTTGGAAAACTTGGGCATCGGGAAAGAGGTCAGCAGCAACCTGAGAAGTGGTTTGTGACTCTGGGAAGGGTCCAGAAAACAGTTCCTGAGAGTATGCCGGATCACATTCCAAATTTTCCTGGGAGGGGGCAGACTGGGGGGAAGGAGGTTGAGGTGGAGGAGCCAGAGGAGTGCGTGGGTAACGTGGGTGGACTGCATGGAAGACTGACTGGTGGATAAATTACTTGAAGCATTGTCCGCAATCCACGACATCAGCTGTTCGCACTGTTGTGGTTTCAACAGTCCTCTACCACGTGTCCCTGTAAGTTGAGACATGAAGCTAGGGAGTGTAGCTCTGCGGCGTTTCCCTGCTCCCTCATCAGCAGGTACTGTCTCACCCTGCCCAGGACCACTACCTCTGCCCCCTGCAGTAATTGAATGCCCACGCCCTCGTCCTCGACCCTTAGCCCTGGGGTTCAACATTTTCTGTATATAAGTGTATTATATAAAAAATAAAAAATAAATGGGCCTGCTGTACTGAAACCCACAAACTTGTTCAGTCTGGTTTAATTAAGTGACGTACAGAAAGTGTCACCTGGACAGAAAATACGGATTGGAGTGAGTGTACTGAACTGTGACACACAGAATGGTTCCACGCAGCTGTGTGAAATGGGTTTGTATCACTGAGCTAAAACAACTAAAAAACTATTTTTTTATATATTTTTTTTGGAGTTTTTTTTTTTGGGGGGGAATGTGACGTGCAGAAACTATCGTAGAGCTAACTGACACCCTACTGACGGTGGCTATTTAGACTGCGACCCAGACAAATGTCGCACAGAGATTTTTGGGATCAAGCTATATACGTGACAGGCAGCAAAAGACTTGGTTGTATTAAGTGACGTACAGAAAGTGTCACCTGGACAGAAAATACGGATTGGAGTGAGTGTACTGAACTGTGACACACAGAATGGTTCCACGCAGCTGTGTGAAATTGATTTGTATCACTGAGCTAAAACAACAAAAAACTTTTTTTTTTATATTTTTTTGGGAATTTTGTTTTTTTGGGAACGTGACGTGCAGAAACTATCGTAGAGCTAACTGACACCCTACTGACGGTGGCTATTTAGACTGCGACCCAGACAAATGTCGCACAGAGATTTTTGGGATCAAGCTATATACGTGACAGGCAGCAAAAGACTTGGTTGTATTAAGTGACGTACAGAAAGTGTCACCTGGACAGAAAATACGGATTGGAGTGAGTGTACTGAACTGTGACACACAGAATGGTTCCACGCAGCTGTGTGAAATGGATTAGTATCACTGAGCTAAAACAACTAAAAAACTATTTTTTTTATATATTTTTTTTGGAGTTTTGTTTTTTTGGGAACGTGACGTGCAGAAACTATCATAGAGCTAACTGACACCCTACTGACGGTGGCTATTTAGACTGCGACCCAGACAAATGTCGCACAGAGATATTTGGGATCAAGCTATATACGTGACAGGCAGCAAAAGACTTGGTTGTATTAAGTGACGTACAGAAAGTGTCACCTGGACAGAAAATACGGAATGGAGTGAGTGTACTGAACTGTGACACACAGAATGGTTCCACGCAGCTGTGTGAAATGGATTTGTATCACTGAGCTAAAACAACAAAAAAACTATTTTTTTATATTTTTTTTGGAGTTTTGTTTTTTTGGGAACGTGACGTGCAGAAACTATCGTAGAGCTAACTGACACACTGCTGACGGTGGCTATTTTGACTGAGACCCAGACAAATGTCACACAGAGATTTTTGGGATCAAGCTATATACGTGACAGGCAGCAAAAGACTTGGTTGTATTAAGTGACGTACAGAAAGTGTCACCTGGACAGAAAAGACGGATTGGAGTGGAAAAAAAAAGGGGGTTATATATGGCGATAGCTGCACTACTAGTGCCAGCCAGCCAGCCAAGCCAGGAGACAAAAAACAAATGTCTTGTAGCCCTTAGAAGGGCTGTTGGGTTCTTTGTGGGTGATTCCTGCCTAACAGAGAACTAAATGCAAGCCCTAACACTCTCCCTGAAATGCAGCAGCTCTGTGCCTAACGACATCCAGACAGCATCTGAGCCGAGCACCGAGGCCAGTCAGTAGTATATTCCAGGGTCACCTGATCAGGCCAGCCAACCCCTGCTATCGACATGTAAGGGCCCCACGTGATGCTGGGTGTACCACAGAGTCTCCTGGCTTGTGATTGGCTGAGTTTTTAGGCGCCAAAAATGCACGATGCGGAAGTTGCCATTTCCTCGAGCATGGCGAGATACTCGAACGAGCACCAAGCTCGGACGAGTATGCTCGCTCATCTCTAATTAAGACACAAGGAAAGCTACAAAAATGTGCTATTGCTGTAATCGTACCAAACTGCAGAATGAAGTTGTGCTTTTAACCGCATGAGGAACGCTGTGAAAACAAAACCCATGAAACAATTGTGGAAACGCATGTTTTTCCAATTCAACTACATTATGTGCAGTTTTAAATGGTGGTATTACAAAGTGTAACTTATCCTGCAAAAAAAAAGTCCTTCCATGTGAATGGAAAAATAAAACAAAACTTAAAAAAAATGGAAAATGACTGCATCAGGAAGGACTTAAAAGAAATAGTTTCTGCTTCTGCACTTATTTCTCTCCCCTGCCCGTGATCAATGTCTGTGAATTGACTGATCACATCTATACACAGAAGTGCATACACAGCCCATTAAAGTCTACGAAGAGAAGGAACGTGGTGGATGAGCTGCTGAAGAAGAGGGCAAAGAGAGACCAGATGCATCTGTAGCTACTACTGAGTGATTAATCTCTACTAGAGATGAGCGAGCATGCTCGTCCGAGCTTGGTGCTCGTTCGAGTATTATGGTACTCGTAAGTGCTCGCTGCTCGGACGAGTATCTCGCCATGCTCGAGGAAATGGTAACTTCCGCATTGTGCATTTTTGGTGCCTATAAACTCAGCCAATCACAAGCCAGGAGACTCTGCAGTACACCCAGCATCACGTGGGGCCCTTACATGTCGATAGCAGGGGTTGGCTGGCCTGATCAGGTGACCCTGGAATATACTAGTGACTGCCCGCGGTGCTCGGCTCAGATGCTGTCTGGATGTCGTTAGGGATAGAGCTGCTGCGTATCAGGGAGAGTGTTAGGGCCTGCATTTAGTTCTTTGTTAGGCAGGAGTGATCTCAAAAGAACCCAACAGCCCTTCTAAGGGCTACAAGACATTTGTTTTTTGTCTCCTGGCTTGGCTGGCTGGCTGGCACTAGTAGTGCAGCTATCACCATATATAACCCTTGCTTTTTTTTTTTATTGTTATATCTCAGTGAGACAAATCCATTTCATACAGCAGTGTGGAACCATTCTGTGTGTCACAGTTCAGTTGTCCACTCACTCCAATCCGTATTTTCTGTCCAGGTGACACTTTCTGTACGTCACTTAATCCAACAAGGTCTTTTGCTCTCACTTATATAGCTCGATCACAAAAATCTCTGTGCGACATTTGTCTGGGTCGCAGTCAAAATAGCCACCGTCAGCAGGGTGTGAGTTAGGTCTACGATAGTTTCTGCACGTCACGTTCCAAAAAAAATAAAAATAAAAATAAAAATATAAAAAAATATATATAAAAAAATTGTTTTTTTGTTGTTTTATCTCAGTGATACCAATCCATTTCACACAGCTGCGTGGAACCATTCTGTGTGTCACAGTTCAGCTGTCCACTCACTACAATCCGTATTTTCTGTCCAGGTGACACTTTCTGTACGTCACTTAATACAACAAGGTCTTTTGCTCTCACTTATATAGCTTGATCACAAAAATCTCTGTGTGACATTTGTCTGGGTCGCAGTCAAAATAGCCACCATCAGCAGGGTGTGAGTTAGGTCTACGATAGTTTCTGCATGTCACCTTCCAAAAAAAACAAAACTAAAAAAAAAATATAAAAAAAAATACATATAAAAAAAATAGTTTTTTTGTTGTTTTATCTCAGTGATACGAATCCATTTCACACAGCTGCATGGAACCATTCTGTGTGTCACAGTTCAGCTGTCCACTCACTACAATCCGTATTTTCTGTCCAGGTGACACTTTCTGTACGTCACTTAATCCAACAAGGTCTTTTGCTCTCACATATATAGCTTGATCACAAAAATCTCTGTGCGACATTTGTCTGGGTCGCAGTCAAAATAGCCACCGTCAGCAGGGTGTGAGTTAGGTCTACGATAGTTTCTGCACGTCACGTTCCAAAAAAAACGAAACAAAAAAAAATATATAAAAAAAAATATATATATAAAAAATAGTTTTTTTGTTGTTTTATCTCAGTGATACGAATCCATTTCACACAGCTGCGTGGAACCATTCTGTGTGTCATAGTTCTGCTGTCCACTCACTACAATCCGCATTTTCTGTCCAGGTGACACTTTCTGTACGTCACTTAATCCAACAAGGTCTTTTGCTCTCACGTATATAGCTTGATCACAAAAATCTCTGTGCGACATTTGTCTGGGTTGCAGTCAAAATAGCCACCGTCAGCAGGGTGTGAGATAGGTCTACGATAGTTTCTGCACGTCACGTTCCAAAAAAACAAAACTAAAAAAAATATATATAAAAAAATATATATATATATAAAAATATTTTTTTTGTTGTTTTATCTCAGTGATACGAATCCATTTCACACAGCTGCGTGGAACCATTCTGTGTGTCACAGTTCAACTGTCCACTCACTACAATCCGTATTTTCTGTCCAGGTGACACTTTCTGTACGTCACTTAATTAAACCAGACTGAACAAGTTTGTGGGTTTCAATACAGCAGGCCCATTTATTTTTTGTTTTTTTTATATAATACACTTATATACAGAAAATGTTGAACCCCAGGGCTAAGGGTCGAGGACGAGGGCGTGGGCATTCAATTACTGCAGGGGGCAGAGGCCGTGGTCCTGGGCAGGGTGAGACAGTACCTGCTGATGAGGGAGCAGGGGAACGCCGCAGAGCTACACTCCCTAGCTTCATGTCTCAACTTACAGGGACACGTGGTAGAGGACTGTTGAAACCACAACAGTGCGAACAGCTGATGTCGTGGATTGCAGACAATGCTTCAAGTAATTTGTCCACCAGTCAGTCTTCCACGCAGTCCACCCACGTTACTCAAGGAAGCACTCCTCTGGCTCCTCCACCTCAACCTCCTTCCCCCCAGTCTGCCCCCTCCCAGGAAAATATGGAATGCGATCCGGCATACTCTCAGGAACTGTTTTCTGGACCCTTCCCAGAGTCACAAACCACTTCTCAGGTTGCTGCTGACCTCGTTCCCGATGCCCAAGTTTTCCAACTGTCGCAGTCTGTGGGTGATGATGATGATGATGATGACAATGTTGACTTAGTGGAAGAAGTTTGTAAAGAGGTGTCGGACGATGAGGAGACACGGTTGTCAGACAGAGGTGAAGTTGTCAGGGCAGGAAGTCCGAGGGGGGAGCAGACTGAGGGGGAGCAGACTGAGGAATCGGAGGATGACGAGGTGACTGACCCAAGCTGGGTTGATAAGCCGAGTGAAGACAGTGCTTCTGAGGCGGAGGCGAGTGCTGCACCAGAACAGGTTGTAAGAGGCAGTGGTGTGGCCAGAGGGAGAAGCAGGGCCAGAGCTGGTGCATCAGCAGCAACTGTTTCACGTAGTGAAGCTCCCGTGGCGAGGCCTAGATGTTCGCAAGTCTGGAGGTTCTTTAAAGAAAGTGAGGATGACCGACGGACTGTGGTGTGCAACCTGTGCCACACCAGGATCAGCAGGGGTGCCACCACTACTAGCCTAACCACCACCAGCATGCGCAGGCATATGAGTGCTAAACACCCCACTCAATGGAACCAAGGCCGTTCACCACCTCCTGCGGATCACACCACTGCTCCTTCCCCTGTGTCACTCGCTGCCTCTGCTAGTCAACCCCCTGCGTCACTCGCTGCCTGTGCTAGTCAACCCCCTGCCCAGGACCCCGGCACGAGCGCCTCCCGCCGGAAAACCACACCTTCGCCTCCACGATCCTCCACAGTGTCCACCAATGTGTCCCAGCGCAGCGTTCAGCTGTCTTTACAGCAGACGCTGGAGCGCAAGAGGAAATACAGTTCCACCCATCCACATGCCCAAGCCCTCAACGTCCACATCTCCAAATTGCTGAGCCTGGAGATGCTGCCCTATAGGCTGGTAGAGACCGAGGCCTTTCGCAATCTCATGGCGGTGGCTGCCCCTCGGTATTCCGTCCCCAGCCGCCACTATTTTTCCCGATGTGCCGTCCCAGCCCTACACCAGCACGTGTCAGAGAACATCATCCGTGCCCTAACCAACGCTGTTTCTGAGAAGGTCCACCTAACCACGGACACGTGGACAAGTGCTGCCGGGCAGGGACACTATATCTCACTGACGGCACATTGGGTTAACTTGGTGGAGGCTGGGACCGAGACTCACCCTGGGGCCACTCATGTACTGCCCACACCGAGGATTGCGGGGCCTACCTCGGTCACGGTCTCTCAGACGTACTATGCCTCCTCCTCTGACCCCTCCTCCTCCTCCACCGAATTACCATCTGTGGGCACGGCGCCTTCAGTCGGTAGCTCTAGGCGCAGCAGCAGTGCCGTGGGTAAGCGCCAGCAGGCGGTGCTCAAACTGCTGAGATTAGGTGACAAAAGGCACACCGCCCAAGAGCTGTTACAGGGCATCACGGCGCAGACCGATGTGTGGCTGGCACCGCTGAACCTCAAGCCAGGCATGGTTGTGTGTGACAATGGGCGTAACCTGGTGGCGGCTCTGCAACTCGGCAGACTGACACATGTGCCATTCCTGGCCCACGTGTTCAATCTAATAGTTCAGCGGTTCCTCAAGACATACCCCAATCTGTCTGATTTGCTCACCAAGGTGCGCCGCATCTCTGCGCATTTCCGCAAGTCGACCACAGATGCTGCCACTCTCAGGGCAGCGCAGCGCCGCCTACAACTGCCTGCTCACCGACTGTTGTGCGACGTGCCCATGAGATGGAATTCGACATTAAACATGTTATCCAGAGTTTACCAGCAGCGCAGAGCGATTGTAGACTGCCAGATGTCAACTTCCACCAGAACTGGTAGTCAGGTCAGTCAGATTCCTCAAGTCTACAATGAGGATTGTACGTGGATGTCTGATATCTGCCAGGTGTTGAGCAACTTTGAGGAGTCAACACAGATGGTCAGTGGCGATGCCGCCATTATCAGCCTCACCATCCCGCTGCTTTGCCTGTTGAAAAACTCACTGCTCAGCATGAAGTTGGATGCTTTGCGCTTGCCACAAGAGACGGTGGAGGAAGATACGTCGCTTGATAGCCAGAGCACCCTCCGGTCTGTTTCTCAGCGTGTATCGGAGGAGGGGGGATGAGGATGAGGAGGAAGAGGAGGAGAATGTCTGTGAGACAGAAGAGGGTACCAGTGCTCAGTCCTTCTTAACTCTTGAGCGTGTATGGGCTGAAGAGGAGGAGGAGGAGGAGGAGGAGGAGGAAATGGAGAGTCAGGCCAGTGAGGAGAGGGAATTCTTGCGTGTTGGGACTCTGGCGCACATGGCAGACTTCATGTTAGGCTGCCTATCCCGTGACCCTCGTGTTAGAAGCATTTTTTCAAACACCGATTACTGGGTGTTCACTCTCCTGGACCCACGGTACAAGCAGAACCTTTCCACTCTCATCCCTGCAGAGGAAAGGAGTCTGAGAGTGAATAGATATCAACAGGCCCTGGTGCACAAGCTGAAACAATCCTTCCCATCTGACGCCGCTAGCGGCAGAGGGCATGGTTCTGTGGGCCAAGTAGCGGGGGAGAGGAGGCGAGCAGGCAGCTTGTCCAGCACTGGCAGGGGAACGCTCTCCAAGGCCTTTGCCAGTTTTATGTCACCCCAGCAAGACACTGTCACCTGTCCCCAGTCTAGGCAGAGTAGGGGGGAGCTGTACAGAAAGATGGTGAGGGAGTACCTAGCTGACCATACCAACGTCCGTAGCGATCACTCTGCTCCATACAACTACTGGGTTTCAAAGCTGGACACGTGGCCTGAACTGGCGCTGTACGCCTTGGAGGTGCTGGCCTGCCCTGCCGCTAGCGTGCTGTCAGAGCGGGTATTCAGTGCACCTGGTGGCGTCATCACCGATAAGCATACACGCCTGTCAACTGACAGCGCTGACAGGCTGACGCTTATTAAAATGAACAAAGCCTGGATTTCACCGGAATTCAAATCTCCTCCGGGAGAAAGCAGCTAAAGATTTAAATAACTTATGTATCCGATTCCTCTTCTCTACTCCTCCTACTCCTCCTCCTCGTCTTTGCCTAACGCTGACCAAAAAAACGCCATTTTTTAAGGTCCAACTGGCACTCTTTTACCACAATTTTTCAGGAGGGCCCCCTACAGGCCCTCTCTTCAAACAATTTTTCCATAGGTCCACCTACAGGCCCTCTCTCCAAACAATTTTTCCCGAGGTCCACCTACAGGCCCTCTCTCCAAACAATTTTTCCAGAGGTCCACCTACAGGCCCTCTCTCCAAACAATTTACGTCTTTTTCCTATCTTTCTCTCTCTCCAAACTATTTTTCCGGATAGCTGCCATATACGGTATTAAACTGAGAAGAATACATAGAACACATGCCACACTTGATCGAGCTCATAATTTACAACTGTACCGGTTGATGCTAAATTTTTAAGTTGGGGTCCTGCGTCGTCATTCGAACTCCATCCGGCTGTTGTTACCACCACACACGCTAGCCCAGGGGGCACTCCTCTGGCTCTTCCAGCTCAACCTCCTTCCCCCCACCTACAGGCCGTCTCTCCAAACAATTTACCCGGGTAGGGGACGTATTAGATATTGTACTGATTTTTTTTTGGTTCTTCTTTTAATTGCCTCCTGCGATAGACGGGAATCAAACCCGGGTCAACTGCTTGGGAAGCAGCTATGCTCACCACTTTACCATCAACAGCCACAGCAACTGATAAGAACAGATACTAAACTTGATGTCAGCCAACATTTCGACAATCGATAACCCGAAACGGGTCCGCCGTCGAGCCCGGCGTTCGGCCACCCTGAACATTTCACATACTCTGACCGAGTCTGACCCTGGGGCCGCTCATGTACTGCCCACTTGGAGGATGCTTCACCTCCTGCTACCTCAGTCTAACTCGGTCACTCTGTTGTCACCGCCATGCTGCGTCTGGCTAAATTTTTGGGTGGCTCACCTGCTACCTCATGTAACTTGGTCACTTGTTGGTGTCACCGCCATGCTGTGTCAGGCTTATGCCTGCATCGTGTGGCTGGGGATAGGAGAGCAGTGCCAGCATGGGCATGGGTGATGGACCTTCGTTGCACCTAGTTGGGTGCTTCCCTATATATTCCCACCATGCCAGCCATGGGTTGTACATTAACTAATAACAGGGAAAACAAATAAAATATTTTACAGAAGGGTCAACTACAGACACTCCTAAACAATTTTACATGAGGGAGTGTCTCCCCGTCTGCCATCGTGTTCGGTCAGGCTGTCAGTAGGTACACCACCTCTGTCGTCCACAGAAGCGGCCACTAAGGAAGGCCACGGTGAGAACATCCCCTTTTCAATTAAGACCAAGTGTAGAATTGTAGGAGGATGACACTTTTCTTCCGCAGTGGATTCACCTTACCCTTTATCATTGCCAGACAACAGTTAGTGAAAAAGTAATTGGCAATGATGAAGAAAATGTAATGGTGCAGTGGACCGTCTGTGACGCAAAACCTATATATTCCCACCATGCCAGCCATGGGTTGTACATTAACTAATAACAGGGAAAACAAATAAAATATTTTACAGAAGGGTCAACTACAGACACTCCTAAACAATTTTTTAGGAGGGTCAACTTCGGACACTCCAAAACAAATTTTTTGGCGGCTCGCCTACAGACATTTAACTGCTACCTCAATCTAACTTGGTCACTTGTTGGTGTCACTACGCTGTCACCATGATGTGTCAGGCTTATGCCTGCGTCGTGGGGAGGGGGATAGCACAGCAGTGCCAGCATGAGCAGTGGTGTCACCTGCAGGCAGTGATGGACCTTCGTTGCACCTAGTTGGGTGCTTCCCTAACATGTGATGGGTATTTGCCTCGCCTTTCTTGGTCTGGGTGAGCACAATTGCCATGAGGGTAACCACCAGGCTGTTGCCTGAGAATTTGGGGTAATGGTGGGATTAGGCAGCCTCAGAGGCATCCATGCATGCTGCCCCTGCTGTTTCCTGTCCATTTCCGTGGTGTTTCCATCATTTTCTGAGGTTTCCAGGTTTTCACCCAGCCTTCCCTAGGCAGAGCCTTGGTCCCCTGCAAAAATGCTCGAGTCTCCCATTGACTTCAATGGGGTTCGTTATTCGAAACGAGCACCCGAGCATCGGGAAAAGTCCGACTCGAATAACGAGCACCCGAGCATTTTAGTGCTCGCTCATCTCTAATCTCTACCCAGAACTAGATTATCAGGTGAAATATATTCAGCTCTGGGGTGAGAGAAAACACTCAGTAGATGCTGCAGCTATATCTTTCTCTGCCCCATGTAAGCTGATCTCTTTCACATGTATGGACTTCTGTGTACAGATTTTCTCAGTCAACTCAGAAACAGTTATCAGTACAAAGACGGGGAAATAAGTGTAGAAACAAGCACTTTAAAAAAAATACATTTCAAAGTTTGCTATTATCATCTATACTATTGAATTATGTTTTACATAGACAGCACAGATCACTCCACAATGACCAAGACATGATGTCATCATTCAGGGAGGATGCTACTATGTGCAGTTGAATTAGACTCTTCCTTTCACAGAATTCAGTGGAGTGTACACTTATGTACTACACAAAAAATTACAACTTAAAGGGGTTATCCAATCCTTTAAAAAAGCCTCCTATATGCCAGGCCCCCCACGCTGAATATACTCACCCGGGTCCCCGCTCCCTGTAACACTCCTGGTCCCCGCACAGCCCTTGCTGCTTCTCCCTGTGCACGGATGAAAACATCCGGTGTCGGAGGGAGCAGCCAATGGCAAGCGAGGACTGGGACGAGCCTTCCTAGTGTCACCCGCGATGCTAGGGAGGCTTGTCCTCGTCCCTGCCTGCCATTGGACCAGGAGCGGCTCAGGGAGCAGTGACCCGGGTAAGTATATTCAGCGTGGGTGGCCGGGATATGGGGGGGGGGGGGCTTTTTTATGATTGGATAACCCCTTTAACTTTTGTCAAGGACACTGAGTAATTCTGAGTCAATGAGAAAAATATGGCTGAATTGGACCAAGTTGCAATACCAGACAGAGCCAATAGAAAAAAGTGTCAGTGAGGCCTAAATCTACACTAACAGCAAGAGGTTGCATGCTCAGTTTATCAATTCAGGATGTAAGAGGTGTAAACCTTCAAAATATATTGTAGTACAAAGACTTTTTATTTTTTATTGTCTGATCCTGATTATCAGTAGCTTGCATCTTATACTAATCTGCCAAAAACTGCTATACAATTATTGGCAAGCAACTGTACAAATTAAACTTTACATTATTATATCTTGGAAGATGCAAACTATCAAGTGTTGCAAAAAAAATGTTCACAAGTTAGGAACCTCCAGCTAGTAGTGAACCAGTTCTGCTCTGAAGTTAGATGATGACATTTATCCGAGGTTGCGCTGTGCTTGGTTAGAGGTAAACACAGGTTGCAATGTCATGATAGACAGAAAGAACACCAGTTACAGAGAAAGCCATTTTGGCAGCTGTTGACCGTCCTGGAAACTGAGAAAACATCTGTATAAACAAGGACACATGGAAAATAGCTCTGGTTCTCCTCCCTGGTGATCACTCACTGTGCAATGAAATAAATCTGACACCGGATAATCTGAAATCATCATGTTTAATGACTACAGGCATAAAAGAAAATAATTCCTGGATTTACTCTTTGCATTGTTCATTTATGTATGATAATGGATAGGGTCTTGTTTAATGGAGATTATGTAAGTGTAAACTAACAAGTGAGTCAGATATAGTTTCACTGTTGTACACCATTTACAGTTTACATGAAGATAACACTACATAAATAACTACAAATGCATTACATTAATTATACTGTAGTGCTCCTGTACTTACCCACTGGACTTAGAGCTGCCTACATTACTGCATTACTCAAGTTTACCTTCAGTGATCCACTTAAAAGCATCTCTATGCACCTCTATGCTGTTAGCTTCATTCGCTGGCAGAATACTACTTTCATTTCAGTAAGGACAGAAAAGAACAAGGCTTGAATTATTGACCTCCTTTACTTTCTCCCTGCTAATGTCAGCTACAGAAGCAAAACATGTATAGTTATGGGCAACGACTTCATAGCTAGTTTCTTCTTCCAGGGATCATGTGGCATGCTGCTTGACAGTGCTTCCACATTGTAAGATATGCAGTCAATACCAACATTATTGTTTGTAATGTGATGGTATGTGTCAGAAATCATGAGATTTCACCAAGGGGAGTGAGTGATGTCACAGGGAGAGGGGAAGGACTATATAAAGGAGAGGGGAGAAGGCATGAACAGTTAGGACAGGAGGGCTTAGGCACTTGCAGCCATGAATAATGATCCCCTTCCCCCGGGTACTAGGGGCCTTATTTGCATACGGAATAGACATCATTTTCTGGCGCAAGCAACACAAAGGCTAATAAAGGTATGTTCAACATGCTGTTTAGGTTTACCGCATCATGCTGTCAGTAGTGTAATTAATTAAGACAATGTGACAGACTCTAATATCTTATCCTAACAGGGAAAAGCAAGCTGTCTGTAGAAGGAATTTGTTAGTAAAGTCTTGTAATTACAGCAGCCTCAGCAGTGGTTTAAGCTAGCAATCTTTGCTGTGTGAGAGGGGTATGGACACAAAGGAGATGTACTAATAGAGGAGTGGGGAGGAAAGAGAAGAGTCAAGAGTAATATAAGCTAGGAGACTTAAAAAGACAGTGACTAGTGTCCACTGTATCTGTAACATGGCAGACACTGATAACTTCCAAAATTGTGAATACAGCCGTGGTCAATAATCCTATAACCTAGATCAGTACAAGATAAATCATGTTAATTATTGCCACTGGGTTCCCAGGATGTAAACTTCTGTTTTGACGCTGCTGCAGCCAATCGCTTACTGCAGCAATGACCTGCTCCCTTGCATCATGTCAAATGGTAAGTAATGCAAGGGTAGTAGTTCAGGGACGGATTGGCCATAGACCTTACAGGGAAATTTTCCCAGTGGGCCAATGCTCAGTGGTCCGCCTGAGCCTTCCTCAAGGCCGGCCAGTGGAAGATTTTGGGGATGTATTTTGTGCTGTTGGCAGCAGTATTTTGTGATGGACTGTGGTATCTGGCTCTGTTGGAGTGGTATATTGTGCCACAATATGGTATTGCTGGCCTTGCCTACTTGTGTTGGCCTTGCCTTCTATCAATTTGGACCCAACTACAAAATGGGGCCACTTTTAGTATTTTTTCCAGGGCCACTTTAAGTTCTCAATCCACTCCTGGAGTACTTCACCACTGCAGCACCATCAAAATGGAGGTTTACATTCTGGGAGTGCAGCGGAACATAATCCGTAGCCGAGAAGAGAAGGAGAGAAGAGTAGGCACCAGGATGCGGGTAAGTATACTTCCCTTCACAGGTATTCCCAGAGAGGAAGTTTGCCAAGCCCTTTTCCCCCTCCAAAGTTGCACAACCCCTTTAAGCTTAAAGATCCACACTTAAAATAGTTTTACAAATACCGTAACTCTCTTTAAATCATCCGCTCTGCAAAAACATGTAGTTAAAAAGATTACAAAACATAAAAAGTGAAAACGTATAATAAATTAACATAAAAGCAAGCAGCAGCCTTGATTGGCCTCTTTAATTAACCATTTTTCTTTAACACCTTTCACTTTCAGCATGAAGGAAAATGATTGTTATTATAGAAAATGATAGGGTGTGGACTGTGATTGCACCCTGCCACTTCTGTGTTTGAATGATGGTTAGGTTTAATGTACATAATATATATGTTTATTTATATCGTGCCAACAGAGCACAAAGCGCTTTATTCATTCACCGTACAAAGGCTTTACAGCAAAGGAACAGAACTTGCATGTGAATAGTAGACTCATGTAAAATTGTAGACTCATATAAAATTTTACATATTGTGAACAGCCAGCCTTAGGCACTAGTTTGATCTCTTTCTTATCTGAATAGGTTCAAAATTCTTTGTTCATGAATTTCATGATATTTGTTTGTAAGGGTTTGAGCCCTTTTTTTATACAGAACCAAATTTTCTGTGTAGATATAGAGGTAAAGACGCTCTCCGACATTTTGTCTAGGATAGGCCATCACTAGCTGATCAGTATCTGAACCTCAACATTCAGCCAGTGATGGCCTGTTCCTGAGGATAGGTCATCATTTAAAGGGGTTGTCCCACAAAAAATATTCTACAGTTTTCAAACCAGTACCTGGATCTGAATACTGAATACTAATTGCATGTAATTACAAATTTAGCATAGCCATTGAGTTATTCAATATAATGTATCTGTATAGCGCCACCTGCTGTTTGTTTTTTTCTTATTTCTTTCACTGAGAAGGCCGCACATGATCAGTTTCATCCTTCAACTGCCTCCTGAGCTGTCATAGGGAGAGCTGAGACATGCCCCCTGAGCTGCAGCAGAAAAGACACTCCCTTTGAGCTGTCAGCTTGATATAAATCTAGCAGAGTAATGAATGGGGAGATCTCTGGATCCATGTGAGGTACAGGGCTGGTTCTAGCTTTGTTAGAAAGAGATTGCCATGTACTATATGATGTCTGATTTTCATTTTTGACATAAGTCATGGGATAACCCCTTTCACAAATGGCTGAACAATCCCGCACCACAATGTACAGTTATGGATTTGGTTGAGCTACTCCATACATGGCGGGTGCTGGATGTGGCTGCCTGGCTGGAGCAACTTGCAAGAACTCCTGTCGTCTTAGTGTCCCCTCTACAAGGAAGAACTGCCAGCTATTCCCAGGTCTGTGGGGTGTGAGTGCTGAGTCTGGAGGAAGAAGATGACTAAGAAAGCCAGAACCATTCCCATGCAGATGGAGAGCCATGTGGGTCTGAGGAGGTAAGCCCAGATGCCCATATCATTGCATATGTGCTTGTGGCAGTAAATCAAAGTGACTCTTCTCTGACCAAGATTTTTTTCAAACATGACTTGCAAAAAATTTCTGATGGATGGGAAAGTGAAGTAAGGGTGCCATGCCTCTTATGAGGAGAGAGGTGAGAGCTAATACCTAGACAGTGGCCACATTACTGGCAAAAACAGTTGATTTGGAGAATAGGCCACGCTGAAATAATGTCCACTTGGTGGAGGTACTGTAGAAAGTAGAGGGTTTGACCCCAATGCCTTTTTTGAGACATGACATTAGCTACTAGACACTTGTCATTTGGGAAGGAGACATTCGTTTCATTATTTGCTCATAAGAAGGCCCATAGAGTTCCAACCAGACCAGGACTTCCAGTCAGACTGTTAAGACCAGTGATTATGAAAATAGTTCATTAGGCCTCATGTATATGACCACGTTTTGGATCTGTGTTCGATCCATACACGGATCCACTCATCCATGTGATGTCTGTATCTGTGTAGCTATTCCACAAATTATAGTACATGCCATATTCATGTCTGCCAGTAGAAAAATGCGGCATTCACACGGCAGGTACCCATGTTTTGTGGATCACAAAATAGATACGGTTGTGTGAATGAGGCTTATACCTGATTCTCTGTAAGGCCAGAGAGAGGCAAGACATCACCATTAATGATGAATGTATATCCTTTTTAATGTTTTTTTTTCTATGGAAGTGCTGCGGAAAAGATTGCCGTTTCTAGACATCAAGAAGAGATTTGGAGGTCTTAAACTACAGTATTCCATGCTATACTCAGCCAGGCTCTGAGTGCTGGCAATGAGATACACATCCTACTTTTACAATCCAAGGTAGACTTTGCTATGGTTGGATGTTCACGAAAAACAGTTGCACAATCTAGCTGGAGGTGGTAGAAATGGAGGAGGGCTCTGAGACTTTGCAGGAGAGTGAGAGGGGCCAGATGACACTGATGAGTGTAGTGACATTCCTTCTCTGAGATGTTGAGATGGTGCTCTGTGACACTCCCTGTTCACAATGTTCCTCAAGTGTTCTGTTTTGTTCTCTCTTTAAAAAATAAAAAATGGCTTGGGGGAACGTGATGGTTGGCAAGTGGCATGATGCAGGCTTCAGCATGTAGCAGCCATACATGATGATATGTAGGCAGACAGAAAGACTGCAAGAGTTGCAAGATGGGACACCAGCAGCAAGAAGAGTTCTACTTATCGCATTCAGCCTGCCTGGACTGTGAAAAAAATTTCTGTATTGCTACAGTAATCATTTACATTTATATTGCGCACTAAAAAAATGTAAGCCAAACGCCCCCAAGAAAATTTTAAAATGTTAACTTTCAAATTAGTTTAAGATGCAGCATAAATGTACGTGATAACTGCTTCAATACCAGCAGTACACGGAACTGACCCTCAGGTATTTGTGGCAGTGGCATGATGCATTACAGGCTCTAGCTTTGCCTGGACTGTGAGAAAATGTTGCTGTTGATACAATGAGCACAAAAATTTATGCTGCGCCTTAAAAAAAATTTACCCCCACACATAAAAAGTAAATAATTTCAACCATGTTAACCCCCCTAAAAAGTTTTAATTTTCAACCATGTGGAAACTGAATACAATACAAAAACTGATGATTGAGAGGCATTAATAGCATGATGTAAGCCACAGCAGCCATGCAGAACATGATAATAGGCAGATAGACAGCAGACAGACAGCAACAGTGACAAGATGGGGTACCGTCAGCAAGGCGAGATGGGCGAGGTCTATACATAGGTATCAGACTGAGGAGGGTGAAAATCGTCCTGAATAAAGGCTTGGTCTGTTTGGTTGTGTCACCACGCCCCCCGTGGCGCTGAAAACCATCTCTGAGATGACACTGGAGGTCTGGCAAGAAAGAAGATAGAGAGCGTGCTGTGCCAGTTCAGTCCACTGTTCTAGTCTGCCTGCCCAGAAATCCATGGGGCTGCTTTTGCAGCTTCTGCTGCTCATGGTGGCAGGACAAACTGGCGGCAGGCGTCTGCTCGTTGCATACACAGTGTTTCCTGGTAGTAACATAATTTGTCCTCTCTTACTGCCAGAGAAAAACATTCATCCATTTTGGTAGTGAGCGAACATGCGTTATTTCCCCCAGATTCAGGCCGGCCAGGATGTTGTGCCCATTGTCGCTGACCACATTGCTCAGTTGGAGTCAGCAACAGTCTTGCCACTGTTCGACTGATTGTTGTCCTATGTACAGACTCTCCCACCTCAGCTGTAGATCTCTGCAGTTCATCCAGAGTGATCATGGGCCTTTTGGCTGCATCTCTGATCAGTCTTCTCCTTGTTTGAGATGAAAGTTTAGAGGGACGGCCGGGTCTTGGTAGACTTGCAGTGGTCTAATACTCCTTCCATTTCAATATGATCGCTTGCACAGTGCTCCTTGGGATGTTTAAAGCTTGGGAAGTCTTTTGGTATCCAAATCCGGTTTTAAACTTCTCCACAACAGTATCACGGACCTGCCTGGTGTGCTCCTTGGTCTTCATGATTCAGAACCCTGAGACTATCACAAAGCAGGTGCATTTATACGGAGACTTGATTACACACAGGTGGATTCTATTTATCTTCATCAGTCATCAGGTGCTAATGAGCGCTTCCACTTTTGGGGGAAAAAAATGCGTCTTATGGGGTGAAAAATACAGTAGCTGTGTGAGAGCTTGTTTTTTTGCGGATGGGCTGTAGTTTTTATTGCTATCATTTTGGGGTACATAAGTATTTTTGATCACTTTTTATACCATTTTTTGTGGAGGTGAATTGGGTAAAAATGGCAATTGTGTCAGTGTTTTTTATTTTTTAAGGGGTTCCTATTGCGGTAAATTTGATATGATAATTTTATTCTGTGGGTTGATACAGTTATGACGATACCAAATTTATAGTTTTTTTTTTATATTTTACTACTTTTTCAGCATAAAATCACTTTTGTGTTAAAAATAAATTATATTTTGCATCACTATATACTAAAGTCCATAACATTTTTATTTTTCCAACAATTTTTTGCAGGACAGGATGTAGTTTTTATTGGTATCATTTTGGGGTACATAAGTCTTTTTGATCACTTTTTATACCATTTTTTGTGGATGTGAATTGGGTGAAAAAATTTAATTTTTTTACCGTGTTCACCGCACGGGATTACTAACATGATACTTTTATAGATCAGGTCATTATGGACGCGGCGATACCAATGATGTGTAGTTTTGTTTTTTTTGTTTTTTTTAATGACCTAAATGAACTGATATGAGAAAAGACAATTTTTATTTTATTTTATTTACATTTTTATTTTATTTTATTTTTTACACTTTTTTTACACTTTTTTTTAATCAAGACCCATTTGGATCTTAAAAATCCAGTGGGCCTGATGGCTATACAGTGAATTGCAATAGTCATCAGAGCCGGCACAAAGGAGCAGGGGGCACCAGTAGAAGAGGGGAAATGGCGGCATCAGGGGCACTGGAGGTCCACTATATTCATTGGGGGAACAGATATCATCAGGGGCACACAAGGGGTCTTACTTGTTTTCAGGCTGCGATCTCCAGAGTGTGGAGATCGCAGCCTGAAACCAGCAATTAAACACTAAAGCGCTCCGATTGGTTAGTCTGCAGAGACTAACCAATCTGAGCGCTTGTCGGCAAGGGACCACTCTGATTGGTCCCTTGCCGGCTTCCCTGATGTCTCTGCTCTCGGGAAACCCCTGTAAGCAGTTTGGACATGACTGTACGTTCAAATGCAGTAAATTACTTGCGACTTGGACATACAGTTATGTCCAAATGCATGAATGGGTTAAGGGAGTGGTGAAGGCCATGACCAAAAAAAAAATGTGCCGCAGCATGCATTGCATGCCACTTTTTCCATTATAAGGAATGGAGGGCAATATTGTATGTTGGCTGGTTGAGTACATTTTAATCCCACACCAGCCCTGCCTATGGCCCTATTACATGGTCTGATGACAGGGAATGAATGTTCATCTAAACAAAACCCACCAATCAGCCGCCAAACAATATAAGCCCCTTTGTCGGCTGACCAGATGTTTTATACAGCCGTAAAAATAATCATTTTTCAGTAGCAGGTATCTTTGTGTAAAAAGGGTCTGTGCTACTGATAATATGCAAACTATATGTGTGACAAATGATTGTAGTAACAATAATTCATCTCTATGCAATTGGTCTATATAAAGAAGCTTTAAACTAATGCCAATCGATTTGTATTTTGGCGATTTGCAATCACTATGTCTCAACATTGGACCATTAAAGAGACCCTTAAAGGGGTTCTCCAGTTTTCTCATATTGATGACCTATGCTCAGGATATGTTGTCTACATCAGATTGGCCGGAGTTCAACTCCACAGGCAACTGTGGCCAGCTTGTGTCTATGGACCATGGGGCTGCCGTAAAGCAATTTTCTTAATGCAGTCTAAATGCTGTTAAGAACAGCTCAGGCAAGATGGCCGCCCCTATAATCATGTTCAGAAATTCAAATAAAATAAAAACTGTAATCAGAAAATAAAACGATATTAGAAAAAAGGATGTGTTACTATCTGGTGTTAACTGACAGAAAAAAAAATTGGTGATACATTTCCTTTAAAGGACCAGAATGGCCCTATTGAGCTTATTACATGTTCATACTGGTCATACTTTGTTTCTTAAGCTGGTTTTCTTTAATTACATAATCATCATATTAGTGTGGAAAAGTAACTTATAAAATGTACCTGAAGTCATAAATATGGTCTTAGTGGAGTCACAGCGGTGTTTCCATGGCTGAGCTGAGTCACTGACCTTTGGGGCCCACTATGGTATCAGAGCCTGGGTACACTGGAGGATCCTCTAGTACTGTGGTGGGCCAGTCCGACGCTGTGCTCAGTCAAGCATATATGTGTATAGACTGATCAGGAAAAATAGCAGTTGGCCGGATGACCATTTAGTTGACAGTTACCATATATATTGTGTATGGCTAGCCTTAAAGGGGTTCTCCGGGAATTAAGAAAATGAAAATACTTAAATATTACTTTATAATAAATATATTCTCAAATACCTTTCATTATTTATAATGGCTCGTTTTGTCTGGGGAGCAATACTCAGGGGAAATAAAATGGCCGCCGTCCTGTTAGTTTACACAAAACCTGTCCTAGTCACACAGCAGGACAAGTTACTTCACAACACTGAGGTAAAGAGCTGCCCCATCCTCCTCTGTGCTATACTTGTCAGGGATTGTGATCCTGAATACAGATGATAAGAACTTCAGCTGAATCTCTGTGGGAATTTAGTTCATGAGGAGACATGAAGTACAGAGAGGAAGGATAGGACACTGTGGTAATGTGGGGCTATGGTAATGGAGACTGCATACAAGTGCTGCTGCTCATTAGCCATTCCATTCCCACAGAGATTCACCTGTATTCAGACCAATAACCCCTGACGAGCAGAGCAGAGAGGTGGATGAGGCAGCTCTTTAGCTCGGTGTTGTGAAGTAACTTGTCCTGCTGTGTGATTAGGACAGGTTTTGTGTGTACTAATAGGACGGCGGCCATTTTGTTTCCCCTGATGATTGCTCCCCAAGACAAAACGAGCCATTATAACTAATGTAAGGTATTTGTGAATATATTTATTATAAAATAATATTTAAGTATTTTCATTTTCTTAATTCCCCTTTAAGTCTCCTTTACACAGCTGACTCTCCAGGCAATTACCGGGAGCGTAACATTAGTGCCCCATAATTGCCTGCTAGTCAAAAGAGGTGACAGCTGTGTTTACAAGCAGCAATCGCCTCCACTGTGGGTGGATGAGTGATTGCGACTGTGATAGCCCAGAAACGATGACTCTAGTGTCTGCATCAATGATGATTTCATCAGATGAATGAGCATTGCCTGTTCATCAGGTGATCGTTGGCACCTTTAAACAGGGCAGTTATCTGCAACAAGCGTCTGTACATAGATTTGTTCTCGATAATTGGCCCATGTAAAAGAGTCTTTAGACTTTCCCCTATGCTGAGGTACAGTAGCTGCTTGCAAGGAACTATATTGCATTCAACTATACAGAACATGTAGATAAGATACATTTAAGATTTAGTGTCCATGTACAATTTTATTCTCTATCTGCAGTGCTATGCTTACACTGTCCCTTTCAGTAATGTCTCATATTGTTTTAGTGAAGGCTGATAGTTCATACATCATTCTAAAAATGAGCAATTATATTTTAAATATGTTAAGCCCCTTGATATTGAAGATAACAGGTCTCTATGTAAATCCCTTTCCCAGCAAGCACTAGAGCCACATAATATGTAAAGTAACAACTTCCATATTTGGTGTGGTGGGGATCGCAATTTATGAACAAATTAAATGCTGATAAGGCTGTATTCAGCATCTGCATATTAAAGGGAACATACATGGATGTTGCACACATGTTCAGCCAAAGCCAAAACTGCATGGCACTGGGTTAATCATGGTGAAAGAGTTTTTTCTTAGGCTTAAACATTGATAACCAAAGCTAAAGATGGGTCATCAATATCTGATTGGTGGGGGTCTTTAAGGTGATTGAATGGAGCCATGGTGCTTGGCAAGCATTGTGACTAGAGATGAGCGAGCATACTCGTCCGAGCTTGGTGCTCGTTCGAGTATTAGGGTACTCGTAAGTGCTCGCTGCTCGGACGAGTATCTCGCCATGCTCGAGGAAATGGCATCTCCCACATTTTGAATTCTTGGCGCCTATAAACTCAGCCAATCACAAGCCAGGATACTCTGAGGTACACCCAGCATCACGTGGGGCCCTTACATGTCGATAGCAGGGGTTGGCTGGCCTGATCAGGTGACCCTGAAATATACTAGTGATGTCCGGCGGTGCTCGGCTCAGAGGCTATCTGGATGTGGTTAGGGACAGATCTGCTGCGTTTCAGGGAGAGTGTTAGGGCCTGGATTTAGTTCTCTGTTAGGCAGGAGTGATCTGAAAAGAACCCAACAGCCCTTCTAAGGGCTACAAGACATTTTTTTTGTCTCCTGGCTGGGCTGGCTGGCAGTAGTAGTGCAGCTATCGCCATATATAACAATTTTTTTTTTTTTTTTTGTTTTATCTCAGTGATACAAATCCATTTCATACAGCTGTGTGGAACCATTCTGTGTGTGACAGTTCAGCTGTCCAGTCACCACAAAGCACAATCTGTATTTTCTGTCCAGGTGACCCATTCTGTATGTCATGTAATTAAAAAAGGTCTTTTATTCTCACTTATACAGCTGCATTAGAAAAATCTCTGTGCGACATTTTTCTGGGTTGCAGATAATATAGCCACAGTCAGCAGGGGCTGAGTTTGCTCTCTGATATATTCTGCATGTCACGTTAAAAAAAAAAAAAAAAAAAAAAATTGTTTTTATTTGTTGTTTTATCTCAGTGATACAAATCCATTTCATACAGCTGTGTGGAACCATTCTGTGTGTGACAGTTCAGCTGTCCAGTCACCACAAAGCACAATCCGTATTTTCTGTCCAGGTGACCCATTCTGTACGTCACGTCATTAAAAAAGGTCTTTTGCTCTCACTGATACAGCTACATTAGAAAATCTCTGTGCGACATTTGTCTGGGTTGCAGTCAATATAGCCACAGTCAGGAGGGGCTGAGTTTGCTTTCTGATATATTCTGCACGTCACTTTAAAAAAAACAAAACCAAAAAAAAAAAAAGTTTTTTTGTTGTTTTATCTCAGTGATACAAATCCATTTCATACAGCTGTGCGGAACCATTCTGTGTGTCACAGTTCAGCTGTCCAGTCACCACAAAACACAATCCGTATTTTCTGTCCAGGTGACCCATTCTGTACGTCACGTCATTAAAAAAGGTCTTTTGCTCTCACTGATACAGCTACATTAGAAAAATCTCTGTGCGACATTTTTCTGGGTTGCACTTAAGCAGACCAAGTCTACCTAATCTAATAGTTTCAGTGTAATTGCTCCATACTGTACGGTACGTAATAACATACGTAATTTTGCTGTAACTTATCCACCTATATATTAACTTGTTCAGATTGAACAAGTTTGTGGGTTTCAGTACAGCAGGCCCTTTTTTTTATTTTTTTTATATAATACACTTATATACAGAAAATGTTGAACCCCAGGGCTAAGGGTCGAGGACGAGGGCGTGGGCGTGGTTGTGGGCGTGGACATTCAATTACTGCAGGGGGCAGAGACAGTACCTGCTGATGAGGGAGCAGGGGAACGCCGCAGAGCTACACTCCCTAGCTTCATGTCTCAACTTACAGGGACACGTGGTAGAGGACTGTTGAAACCACAACAGTGCGAACAGCTGATGTCGTGGATTGCGGACAATGCTTCAAGTAATTTGTCCACCAGTCAGTCTTCCACGCAGTCCACCCACGTTACCCAAGGGAGCACTCCTCTGGCTACTCCACCTCAACCTCCTTTCTCCCAGTCTGCCCCCTCCCAGGAAAATTTGGAATGCGATCCGGCATACTCTGAGAAACTGTTTTTTGGACCCTTCCCAGAGTCACAAACCACTTCTCAGGTTGCTGCTGACCTCTTTCCCGATGCCCAAGTTTTCCAACTGTCGCAGTCTGTGGGTGATGATGATGACATTGTTGACTTAGTGGAAGAAGTGTGTAAAGAGGTGTCGGACGAGGAGGAGACACGGTTGTCAGACAGTGGTGAAGTTGTTGTCAGGGCAGGAAGTCCGAGGGGGAGCAGACTGAGGAATCTGAGGATGACGAGGTGACTGACCCAAGCTGGGTTGATAAGCCGAGTGAAGACAGTGCTTCTGAGGCGGAGGCGAGTGCTGCACCAGAACAGGTTGGAAGAGGCAGTGGTGTGGCCAGAGGGAGAAGCAGGGCCAGAGCTGGTGCATCAGCAGCAACTGTTTCACGTAGTGAAGCTCCCGTGGCGAGGCCTAGATGTTCGCAAGTCTGGAGGTTCTTTAAAGAAATTGAGGATGACCGACGGACTGTGGTGTGCAACCTGTGCCACACCAGGATCAGCAGGGGTGCCACCACTACTAGCCTAACCACCACCAGAATGCGCAGGCATAAGAGTGCTAAACACCCCACTCAATGGAACCAAGACCGTTCACCTCCTGCGGGTCACACCACTGCTCCTTCCCCTGTGTCACTCGCTGCCTCTGCTAGTCAACCCCCTGCCCAGGACCCCGGCACGAGCGCCTCCCGCCGGAAAACCACACCTTCGCCTCCACGATCCTCCACAGTGTCCACCAATGTGTCCCAGCGCAGCGTTCAGCTGTCTTTACAGCAGACGCTGGAGCGCAAGAGGAAATACAGTTCCACCCACCCACATGCCCAAGCCCTCAACGTCCACATCTCCAAATTGCTGAGCCTGGAGATGCTGCCCTATAGGCTGGTAGAGACCAAGGCCTTTCGCAACCTCATGGCGGTGGCTGCCCCTCGGTATTCCGTCCCCAGCCACCACTATTTTTCCCGATGTGCCGTCCCAGCCCTACACCAGCACGTGTCAGAGAACATCATCCGTGCCCTGACCAATGCTGTTTCTGAGAAGGTCCACCTAACCAAGGACACGTGGACAAGTGCTGCCGGGCAGGGACACTATATCTCACTGACGGCACATTGGGTTAACTTGGTGGAGGCTGGGACCGAGTCTGACCCTGGGGCCGCTCATGTACTGCCCACACCGAGGATTGCGGGGCCTACCTAGGTCACGGTCTCTCAGACGTACTATGCCTCCTCCTCCGACCCCTCCTCCTCCTCCACCTCCTCCTCCAAATTACCATCCGTGGGCACGGCGTCTTCAGTTGGTAGCTCTAGGCGCAGCAGCAGTGCCGTGGGTAAGCGCCAGCAGGCGGTGCTCAAACTGCTGAGCTTAGGTGACAAAAGGCACACCGCCCAAGAGCTGTTACAGGGCATCACGGCGCAGACCGATCTGTGGCTGGCACCGCTGAACCTCAAGCCAGGCATGGTTGTGTGTGACAACGGGCGTAACCTGGTGGCGGCTCTGCAACTCGGCAGACTGACACATGTGCCATGCCTGGCCCACGTGTTCAATCTCATAGTTCAGCGGTTCCTCAAGACATACCCCAATCTGTCTGATTTGCTCACCAAGGTGCGCCGCATCTGTGCGCATTTCCGCAAGTCGAACACAGATGCTGCCACTCTCAGGGCAGCGCAGCGCCGCCTATAACTGCCCGCTCACCGACTGTTGTGCGACGTGCCCACGAGATGGAATTCGACATTAAACATGTTATCCAGAGTTTACCAGCAGTGCAGAGCGATTGTAGACTGCCAGATGTCAACTTCCACCAGAAGTGGTAGTCAGGTCAGTCAGATTCCTCAAGTCTACAATGAGGAGTGGACGTGGATGTCTGATATCTGCCAGGTGTTGAGCAACTTTGAGGAGTCAACACAGATGGTCAGCGGCAATGCCGCCATTATCAGCCTCACCATCCCGCTGCTTTGCCTGTTGAAAAACTCACTGTTCAGCATGAAGTCGGAAGCTTTGCGCTTGTCACAAGAGACGGTGGAGGAAGATACGTCGCTTGATAGCCAGAGCACCCTCCGGTCTGTTTCTCAGCGCGTATCGGAGGAGGGGGATGAGGATGAGGAGGAAGAGGAGGAGAATGTCGGCGAGACAGAAGAGGGTACCAATGCTCAGTCCTTCTTAACTCTTGAGCGTGTATGGGCTGAAGAGGAGGAGGAGGAAATGGAGAGTCAGGCCAGTGAGGAGAAGGAAATTCTTGCGTGTTGGGACTCTAGCGCACATGGCAGACTTCATGTTAGGCTGCCTATCCCGTGACCCTCGCGTTAGAAGAATTTTTTCAAACACCGATTACTGAGTGTTCACTCTCCTGGACCCACGGTACAAGCAGAACCTTTCCACTCTCATCCCTGTAGAGGAAAGGAGTATGAGAGTGAATCAATATCAACAGGCCCTGGTGCACAAGCTGAAACAATCCTTCCCATCTGACGCCGCTAGCGGCAGAGGGCGTGGTTCTGTAGGCCAAGTAGCGGGGGAGAGGAGGCGAGCAGGCAGCTTGTCCAGCACTGCAGGGGAACGCTCTCCAAGGCCTTTGCCAGTTTTATGTCACCCCAGCAAGACACTGTCACCTGTCCCCAGTCTAGGCAGAGTAGGGGTGAGCTTTACAGAAAGATGGTGAGGGAGTACCTAGCTGACCATACCAACGTCCGGACCGATCACTCTGCTCCATACAACTACTGGGTTTCAAAGCTGGACACGTGGACTGAACTGGCGCTGTACGCCTTGGAGGTTCTGGCGTGTTGTCAGAGCGGGTATTCAGTGCAGCTGGTGGCGTCATCACCGATAAGCTTACACGCCTGTCAACTGACAGCGCTGACAGGCTGACAGGCTGACGCTTATTAAAATGAACAAAGCCTGGATTTCACCGGAATTCAAATCTCCTCCGGGGGAAAGCAGCTAAAGATTAACATTACTTATGTATCCAATTCCTCTTCCTCCTCCTTGTCGTCTTTGCCTAACACTGACCAAAAAAATGCAATTTTTTAGAGGGCCAACTGGCACTCTTTTACCACAATTTTTCCGGAGGGCCCCCTACAGGCCCTCTCTCCAAACAATTTTTCCGGAGGTCCACCTACAGGCCCTCTCTCTAAACAATTTTTCTGGAGGTCCACCTACAGGCCTTCTCGCTAAACAATTTTTCCTGAGGGCCCCCTACAGGCCCTCTCTCCAAATAATTTTTCCGGAGGTCCACCTACAGGCCCTCTCTCTAAACAATTTTTCCGGAGGGCCCCCTACAGGCCCTCTCTCCAAACAATTTTTCCAGAGGTCCACCTACAGGCCCTCTATTCAAACAATTTTTCCAGAGGTCCACCTACAGGCCCTCTATTCAAACAATTTTTCCGGAGGTCCACCTACAGGCCCTCTCTCTAAACAATTTTTCCGGAGGGCCACCTACAGGCCCTCTCTCCAAAAAAATTTTCCACAGTGTCAACTACAGACAGTGTAAAACAATGTTTCAGGAGCCTCAAACAGACAGTCCAAAACCATTTTTCAGGAGGTGCAAGTACCGACATTTAAAAAAAAAAAAATTTCTGAGGGTCGACTTTATGTACTCCGAAAAGAAAAAAATTTTTGGAGGCTCAACAAAAGCCATTTCACTGCATTCTCAGTCGACAAAGTCATTGGTGGTGTAACCGCCATGCTGTGTCAGGCTAAATTTTTGGGTGCTTCACCAGCTACCGGATACTAACTCAGTCACTCTGTTGTCACCGCCGCCATACAGGGCCACGAAAAATGTTTATGTGGTTCGCCTACTCCGGCAGTGTAACTCAGTCTCTCTGTAGTCACAGCCATACAGGGCCACGATAAATTTTTATGTGCTTCGCCTGCTCCTGCACTGTAACTCTGTCACTCTGTAGTCACAGCCACACAGGGCCACGATAAATTTTTATGGTCTGGGTGAGCATAATTGCCTTGAGGGTCACCACCAGGCTGTTGCCCGAGAATTTGTTGTAATGATGGGATTAGGCAGCCTCAGAGGCATCCATGCATGCTGCCCCTGCTGTTTCCTGTCCATTTCCATGGTGTTTCCATCATTTTCTGAGGTTTCCAGGTTTTCACCCAGCCTTCCCTAGGCACAACCTTGGTCCCCTGCAAAAAATGCTCGAGTCTTCGAGTCTCCCATTGACTTCAATGGGGTTCGTTACTCGAAACGAGCACCTGAGCATCGGGAAAAGTTTGTCTCGAATAACGACCACCCGAGCATTTTAGTGCTCGCTCATCTCTAATTGTGACCTTTTCCTTGATGTTACATCCATTGTTTACATGGCCTTCCATTCAAGTAAATGGGATTAATCTGCAATACTAAGCACAGTCGCCATACAATGTACGTTGTTGTGCTTAGTATACTATGAAAAGCTGCAGCTCTCGTCTGTGAGCTGCAACCCTTTCAAACAGCTGACTATTGGGGATGTTAGGAGTCAGATCTAATAGGTCTGATACTCAGAATATTGACTGATGCCCTGAGGATAGGTCAACAATGTTAAAGAGGTTTTCCATCTTTGTTGGGCAGAACCCCTACATGGTTGGACCTGAGGAGGGAAGCATACTGACTCTCCCCCACCACTGCAGCTCTCTGGTCCCCACACATCAACCTTTGGTTTGACTGCCGCTGCAGCCAATCACTGGACCCCCCCCCCCTTGCATTATGCGACTCACTCATTAATGTGACGCAAGGGGTAAGTGTCACCACTGCAACCAGTGATTGGTGGCAGCAGGCATCAAACCAGATGTTGACACACGGAGTCTTGCAGCTGGGGAGTATAGGAGCTGAAACCCAGCAGCAGAGAGCAAGTATGGGGGAGTCTGCCCAAAAGGCTACCAAAGATGGAAAACCCTTTAAGTCACAGATAATCCCTTTAATAATTGTGAACTGCTGATCAATTATCCACCAGGAAACTCTCATGCAGAACTTCAAGGTCTGAGAGTAGAGGACATACTTTGGAAATGCCCTGTTCCTTTCTTAATTACAGTTATATGCAACCCTAAGGCTTATTGGTGAGTTGATCCCAAAAAAAAGCCAACAAAACACTTTCTTTTATTTGATTCTATATTGATTTCTGTATGTATACGTTTTTATATGAAGCCTGAGGTGCCAAGGGCATAAGTAACATAGATGTGGCTACAGCATGCCTCAGCGGCGTGTGTATGAAAGTAGTAGTACTTGCCAGGTTCTGACACTCCGCCGTGCAGACGTGGAGAAGGTCGCAGCGTTTTCTCCCTTCAGGGCACACTATGATTTTGGGGCTCTCCTGTCTGATGATGGTTGAGGTTCCCTTGGCGTTGGTGGATTTGAGATGCAAGGCAGGGTTTCTTGGTGCAGCTGTGCATGTCGGTGCAGTGTAGCAGTGTGGGAAATAATCAAGCCAGGCTATCAGAAAACAGTTCTTTACTGAAGATTCAAGTTCAAATTCATTAAACACAGTTCTCAACATGCATGGACGGGCAGTCCTTACACAAGTGCAATTTGTCACAGATATCAAAGTTAACATGGCTATAATAGGAGTGAACAGGCATGGTTTTCTCTTTGGACCTATGATGCTCACACTGCACTTCGCTACCTGAAATAAAGGGGTGCAATATAGGAACGTTTGGTGAGACGATGCAGCCACGGGACAGCCCCCAGGGTCAGACTTGGTGCCACACCTTTTTTGGACAGGTTGCTTCAAAAATGTCCTGTGCGGGATGTGAAAATTTACGCAGGTGATTAATCGGCACCCCAGGTGTGTTTAGGCACCGTAAGACTTTCAACTCCTTGACACAGAGCTATGGAGTCTAGAGGTCCTGATCAGACCACAGTTCTCCACAGACTTCACCATGCATCTCCTTGGCATCTGGCATAATTCTTTGCACTAGCACTGGACCTGTCCTTCACTTTGCTATCTAGTTCTTGACTCTGGCTGGTTCAGTCCAGAGCAGGATCCATCTAAGCAAGCTTCTTTCACCAAAATAGGCAGAACTAGACTGACTCAAGTTAAACGTAACTCCATCTGCCTTATAGGGAGAGTGTAAATAGCACCATCTGTGTTAAATCCACACTGGTCTTTCACATGAAAATGCATACATTATACAGCAATACACGTTTAATCACAGTTTTGACCTTATAGAGCATGTACATACAAAAGCACATAAAAATACATTTGCAGTGTACTACTGCCTTGTAGGAGGAAGCTACACAGCCAAAGTGGTTGCAAATGGATTTTTGGAGAACGGAGGACATTCCAGGTTGCTCTCAGTCTCAACTCCATTGTAATGGGTGATATGAACCCCCGGGGAAGTGGTCTCCACATGATCTACAGTTTTAGCAAATACAAGAGTGGAAAATGTACTCAAGTCATGAAAATAGCATGGAGCCACAGGACGTTCTGGCACAGGTGGCTATGGTGGTGTATCTGAAAGGGACCACATTTTTATCTTTGCTACTGTATTTCTTCAAATGTCTGTTGCCACTGCAAGTTCCTTTTAATAGACTTTCCCTAAATGCATTGTCCACCTATTTTAATTTGACCTCCAGCAAACTGTATCTATAGAGAAATCCATACTCACCTGCCCCTTGCTGCTCCGTTCCAGCTTCCTGGCTTTATTCATTGCTCTTGTGGTCCCTGTCTGTCAACTTCCACATGGACAAGGTCACGTGTGCCACTGCAGCCAATGGCGTATCTCCTAGTGGCGTATGACTCAGCAGTCACATGCTACTTGGGGACATGTCACCACTGAGGCCAACCATTGTCTGCAGCAGCAGCACGTTGCCCCGTCCATGTGGAAGTTGACAGACCAGGAGCTCCACAATCACAAATACAAGAGACTCAGTGAAATTAATGGATCCCCATGCTATCCAGTGGAAAGCTTTTGAATACCAAGTGCCATACTGTAAGTCAGAAGAGAACATTGAAGTTCCTGGTCCCTGATGCAAAAGAAGTAATAGGTCACCCGAATATCATGTGCCATTTACAGTATATTACTAGGGTCGTCTTATGTGGTAGAGAGGACTATTTGAAAAACCAGCATGCACACAACCATATTTTTTTTCCATGTGCTATCCAGGGGTGCACCACCAATGAGACCAGGTGAGGCGATGACCTCAGGCAGCACCACGTAGGGGGTAAGAGGGGGGCAGCAGAAGGACAATGGGCAATTGGCAATGGGGGGGCACCATTTCAGTTTTTGCCTCAGGCAGCAGAAAGGCTAGGTGCACCCCTGGAGATATTCATATTTTAAAACAGAAAGCACACTGACCCATACATGTCAATAGAGCTATGCACACAGCTGTTTTTTATTTGTGTGCCCAATTACAGAATCACATTGTAGGTCTTCCTAATCTTGTCAGTTTTTGCAAACTACTACTTCCCTTGAGAGATTTTATGCAAAAGTGGGAACATAGTAGAGACCCTGACTGGCATTTCCCTCAAACAGTTGGTGAAAGCGCCAACTAGAGGTGAAAATATCCTAGATCTAGTATTTACAAATGGGGATCTGGTATCTGAGGTGAAGGTGGGAGAAAATCTAGGTTCCAGTGACCACCAATGTTTGTGGTTCGAAATCCTAATTGACTGTGAGAAATCCCATTCTGCAACCAAAGTATTGGATTTTAGGAAGACCAAGTTTGAGGTTATGGGGGAATATGTAAAGAAAGGATTAAAAAGGTGGGATAAAACAGCAAGAGTGAGTGCTCAGTGGAAGGCATTTAAAGAAGTCCTCTTAAAGGCAACTAGACTATATGTTAGACAAATTAGCAAAAGGAAAAGAAAGAGAAATCCACTATGGTTTACTAGAGAGGTAAGAGCTATAGTGAATGATAAAAAGTATGCCTATAAGAGGTGTAAAGAGTCTGGAAGTGTAGCGGACAGAGAAGTGTATAAAATTATACAGAAGAAGACAAAACAGATTATTAATGCTGCTAAAGCTTCAAAGGAGGAAGAAATGGCCAAATCTGTTAAGGAGGGTAATAAAACCTTCTTCAGATATATTAGTGACAGGAAGAAGAAAAACTGCAGCATTACAAAACTTAGCAATGGAAAAAATCTGTATATAGATGGGGATAAGGCGGTCGCTGACCATCTGAATAACTACTTCTGCTCAGTTTTTTCAAATGGCGACTTTCATAATCAGAACATGGCTGGACATAGCATTGCCTCTAGTTGTAAGGTTTCAGCCCCAGTGTTTTCAGAGGCCGATGTTCTAGAGGAACTTGTCCAGCTAAAGTTAAATAAGGCAATGGGTCCGGATGGCATCCACCCCAGAGTTCTTAAAGAACTCTGATCTATGATTGTTGGCCCCCTGACTGATCTGTATAATAAGTCCCTTCTTACAGGAGATGTTCCTGATGATTGGAGAAGGCCAATGTTGTACCCATTCACAAGAAGGGTAGTAGAAAAGAAGCTAGTAACTATAGGCCAGTCAGCTTGACATCTGTAGTGGTAAAAATGAGATAATTGACCACCTAACAACAAATAACTTGATGGACCCAAACCAGCATGGCTTTACTGAGGGCTGATCATGTCAGACTAATCTCATTGATTTCTTTGACTATGTAACTAAAGTACTGGATGAAGGTGGTGCTGTGGATATCGCCTACCTGGATTTCAGTAAAGCTTTGGATATGGTTCCCCATAAACAGCTGATTGATAAGTTATCAAGAGTTGGACTTAACCCCTGGATAGTTCAGTGGATCTGCAGTAGTCTGAAGGACAGATACCAGAGGGTTGTTGTTAATGGAGTGTATTCTGAGCAAAGGCTGGTTACAAGTGGGGTGCCACAAGGATCTGTTCTGAGTCCTGTTCTGTTTAACATGTTTGTAAGTGACATAAGGGATGGCTTGGTAGGTAAGGTTTGATTGTTTGCTGATGACACAAAAGTATGTAATATTGTTGATGTTCCAGGAGGTGTCTGTAATATGGAGAATGATTTATCTTTATTAGATAAGTGGTCAAAACAATGGAAATTGCAGTTCAATGTTTCCAAATGTAAAATAATGCACTTGGGGAGAAGAAATCCTCTATCTGAGTATCGTATTGGCAGTTCTGTGTTAACAAAGACTTCAGAAGAGAAGGATTTGGGGGTAGACATTTTTGACAGCCTCAAAATGAGTAACCAATGCAACCAGGCGGTGGGGAAAGCGAATCGTATGCTTGGCTGCATAGCTAGAGGTATAACAAGCAGAAAGAGGGAGATTGTGATCCCTCCATATAGAGCTCTAGTGAAACCACATCTGGAATACTGTGTTCAATTCTGGAGACTTCACCTGCAAAAGGATATTGCTAAAATAGAACAGGTCCAAAGAAGAGCTACAAAAATGGTGGAAGGTCTAAAGCATAGAACTTATCAAGAAAGACTCACAGTTCTTAATATGTATAGTCTGGAGGAAAGAAGAGAAAGGGGGGACATGATTGAAACATTTAAATATGTTAACGGACTAAATAAAGTTCAGGGGGCACAATCTGAGGTTAGTTGGGGGAAAATCAAGAACAACATTAGAAAATATGATTTCACTGAAAGAGTAGTAGAAGCTTGGAACAAACTTCCAGCAGAGGTGGTTGATAAATCCACAGTAACTGAATTTAAACATGCCTGGGATAAACATGTATCTATCCTAAGATAACAATAAAAGGATAATAAAAGGGCAGACTAGATGGACCAGGTGGTCTTTATTTGCCGTCAATCTTCTGTGTTTCTATGTAAGAAAAATACAGAATGTGCATGTAAGGCTACTTTCATATTAGCGGCAGCCTTCTCTGGCAGGCTGTTCCGGTGGGTGAACAACCTGTCGGATCCGTGCTGCCGCTAGTGCACGCATGCCACCAGAGGTCCGCTCTGGCCCTATTGACTATAATGGGGGTGGGCCAGAGGTCCAGCGGCAGCACGGCAGCCAGAACAAAACTACGACATGTTTGCCATGCTGCCGCCGGACCTACGCCCGACATGATTACTATTCATCGAATGCACGCCTCGCTACAACACTCACAGGTGGACTCCCCAGTTGAAATTCTTTTCCTGCTTTCTGCCAGCTTCACCGTAGCAGATAATACCACTAAATGACTTTTTTGCATGATAATAGTCATATGTTCTCATGCAAATATATGCAAGCGGATTGAGACTGAACAGCATGACAAGTGCCCAGTAATTTTACTGAGGAAAGAAAAAAAAAAGAACAGAACAAATACAATGTTAAATCCAGAGCCTACTTCAATCAGGTCCTTGTGTAATAGAAGCTGACATCTTTTTAATTATGTCATTAAGCTTCAATGCCTTTTTATTTCCATAATAATCAAAGGTTTTCTAAATTGAATGTGCTTTTCTCTTCTTCAGATTTCTTCTGAGCATCTTCTTAGGGATTTCGCAGAGCTCGCTTTTACTTTCAATGCAAACACTAGAGATAATGCGGTGAACTTCTAAAGAAGTAAAGTTTAGTTGTTATTTGTGGTTATTTGTTCTCTAAAGCTGACATCAGTGCTGATAGATCAGGATTGCTTTTCCAGATTAGCAGCCTTTATAAAAGCAGAGGGAACATCTAAGCCACCATATACACCAGGGATCGCCAACCTACGGCTCTCCAGCTGTTGTAAACCTACAACTCCTACCATGCCTTGCTGTAGGCTGAGAGCGGTAGGCAGTGTGGGAATACTGGGAGTTGTAGTTTAGCAACACCTGGGGAGTAGAGATGAGCGAATCATCCAAAATTCGCTTCGGCGAATAACTGACGAATTTCTGACAAGATTCGATCTTAATACGAATTTATTCGGTCGAATTTGCATTCACAAATAATCGTTGTTTTGCGAACATTCCTACACAAATTACAAACATACAGTCAGCGTTGTTAAAAGTACGCAATACGTAAGCATTAGCGTACAAAGTGCGTTCAAATCCTTAGCTATTGACTCGTGATTGCGTTATATGCACAAGGCTAGGCCGCGGTGTACAGTCTTTATAGGCAGTCCATATGAGGTAGAAAAGTAAGGTGCTAGCTAACCGGCTAAGGCTATTTTCACACTAGCGGAAGCATGGATCCAGCAGGTGAAGGGTGAAATACATGTTGTATTTTCGTTCCGGCTGCCTCTCAGCAGGGGTTAACGTGCTGCGGCCGGATCCGCAGCCCGCCCCCATTACAGTGAATGGGGCCGGATCGCGGCTCCGGCCCCACACGTGCACCTGCGGCAGCACGGATCCGGCGGGTGAAGTGCCGCTGCCGCTAGTGTGAAACTAACCTAAGTGCATAATTCACTAAAAAACACCGTACAATAAGTGCTTAATAAGACACATTGTAGTACCTGAAAAAGAATACACACAATGGGCTAAAGTGCTTGAACGTTGCTGAACCTGTAAAAACATTATTGCTAAAATACAGCAAAGACAATTATGCAAACATTTTAGTGCAATTTCACATTTGCAAGCATAAAAGGCTCAGATATACGTTTGAGTCTCTCCTCGAGTCGTGGCTGCTTGGCATGATAATAAAACACTGGAACACAGTCCAAAATTCAATTGTAATCCACATAAGGTAATTTTGTAATCCAAACAGGTAACGTGTAATCCACATGGATAATATAAAATAGCAGCAAATAGAGAACCCTCTTTGCAAAGGGGGCTCCCAAATAACCTGAGAAGGGGGGAAAAGGAAAATAGGCGCGTTTAGGCACAACTGAGAATTTTCTGCAGAATGGGGGCGGGAGTCCTTACAAGCCATGTCCATCTGGGTGAGAGTCAAATGGGGGCAATACAAACTAAACAAAAAAAGTGCCAACTAGCTCTCACCTGTCAGGTGCAGTCCATGGTGTGGCTCCCATAGGTCCTCCTGAAGTGTCCTTTCAATCAGCCAGTAGTAGGGTTCCTCAGATGAGGGGCCTGAAGTCCTCCTCGCTTGAGCTACTGCTGAAAGACATCAGAGGACGCTCCTGCCTCCTGTAGACCAAGCTCGCTGCCGTGGTGAAACTCCATTGCCCTCTTCTTTCAGAAGTCGGACTTGACCGGGTCCAGGTGGAGGTCACGCTGGTGAGCGCTGCAGCCACTTGCGCCTTAATTTTTCCGGATTCTCCTGCCGGGACAGTAGGGGTAAGGACTTCTGGCTGCAGCGGATGAGGCAAGGTTGCACCAAAGGTAGAAGTCCCAGCTCCCATGGCTGCTGCAGGCTTCATCTTCCAGGGTAGTTGGTACTGGTGGATCACCATAGACTGGAAGGTAAACAACGAAGTCGTCAACTGACCCAGCTGAAAGGACTGTGATGTGGTGGCAGTCCAGGGATCAGAGGCTCCGGCTGTGGCTTCTCCCTGAAGCGGAGGGTGCCATCTGGTGACTCCTGAAGGCAGCGCACTGGTACTTCGCATGTTGGTTCCTCCGGCCAAACTTCAGGTGGTGATGTTGGGACCAGGGGCTTTGATAATAACGTTACCCCGGTAGCAAAGGGGCCTTTCAGGGATGCCATGGGGGTGTACTCCACCTGATCCCCCACGTAAAGGCTGTGACGGGGTTGGGGCAGGTACGGCCGTTTCACTGACCTGCGGCCCACAAAGTACTCCTTGCCTTCCTCGTCATCCGCCAGCAAGCCAGAGCCTCGCTCCACTGGAAACCACAGGATGGTTCCCTTTCGCCGCTCCAGTGTAGGATCTCCTGGCCTTGGATGGTCCAGTTCTTGGATGACCCAGTCCTCTACCGTATTCTTGTAGTCCCATAGGGTCTGGGCTTGGACAGTTACCGATGCTGGCACAATCAGATTTTGACGAATGGAAGGTGTTGTTCTCGAAGTGGACACTCCAGCCGCCTCCACCGCAGCAACCGGCAAGGCGAATATGGAGTCAGGAGCCGGTGAGACTCTCTTACACAGTTGTTCCACTCTGATCTCCGGAGCGGGTGGTGGTTCAGGGTACTCGTCCCCAAAGACCATCTCTGCCCAATTGGGTCGCAGTTCTTTCGCCATGCTGTTTGCTGTGATCTGACTCTGGCTGGATCTTGTTCAGCGCTGGCTTGAACTGGAGAGGAGGGCGGAGTAATGAGGGAGGAGTCTTCACTCCCTATACTGGCAAACAGAAAGTTCCCGGTGGGCCGGGTTGGTTTTTCCCGCTTCTGAGGGGGGCGTATCTTCACTTTCCCGCTCTTGAGGGGGTGTATCGTCATTTTCCTGATTCGGGGGGATGGGGCAAAAATAATGTGTATGTTGCGTACATAGCGTACATATTGTTAGCATTCAAAATTTAAAGAACATTTATGAATAATACAAAGCATATCTTACAAAATCCGGATTCGCTTCGGAGTAGAAAAAAATGGAAGATTCAATACGAACCTACGAATCTTCTACATTATACAGTGTGGTGCAAAATTCTGTCGTGTGCTGCACACTAGCCGGAGTGTAGAAAATATACATTTTTTATCTCAGTTATATATTATACAGTGCAGTGAAAAATTCTGTCGTGTGCTGCACACTAGCCGGAGTGTAGAAAATATACGTTTTTCATCTCAGTAATATATATACTACAGTGCAGTATAAAATTGAGTGGTCTGCGGTGCAATAGCCGCCGTCTAAAGACTACGTTTTTCCTCTCAGTCATATATACTACAGTGTAGTGAAAAACTGAGTGGTTTGCGGTGCAATAGCCGCCGTCTAAAGACTACGTTTTTCCTCTCAGTCATATATACTACAGTGCAGTGAAACATTGATTGGTTTGAGGTGCAATAGCCGCCGTCTAAAGACTACGTTTTTCCTCTCAGTCATATATACTACAGTGCAGTGCGAAATTGTGTCGTGTGCTGCACACTAGCCGGAGTTTAGAAAATATACGTTTTTCCTCTCAGTTATATATTATACAGTGCAGTGCAAAATTCTGTCGTGTGCTGCACACTAGCCGGAGTATAGAAAATATACGTTTTTCCTCTCAGTTATCTATTATACAGTACAGTGAAAAATTCTGTCGTGTGCTGCACACTAGCCGGAGTGTAGAAAATATAAGTTTTTCCTCTCAGTTATACATTATACAGTGCAGTGCAAAATTCTGTCGTGTGCTGCACACTAGCCGGAGTGTAGAAAATATACGTTTTTCCCTCTCAGTTATATATCCTACAGTGCAGTGAAAAATTATGTCGTGTGCTGCATACTAGCCGGAATGTAGAAAATATACGTTTTTCCTCTCAGTTCTACATTATACAGTGCAGTGCAAAATTCTGTCGTGTGCTGCACACTAGCCGGAGTGTAGAAAATATACGTTTTTCCTCTCAGTTTTATATTATACAGTGCAGTGAAAAATTCTGTCGTCTATTGCACACTAGCCGGAGTGTAGAAAATATACGTTTTTCGTCTCATTTATACATTATACAGTGCAGTGCAAAATTCTGTTGTGTGCTGCACACTAGCCGGAGTGTAGAAAATATAAGTTTTTCCTCTCAGTTATATATCCTACAGTGCAGTGAAAAATTGAGTGGTTTGCGGTGCAATAGCCGCCGTCTAAAGACTACGTTTTTCCTCTCAGTCATATATACTACAGTGCAGTGAGAAATTGTGTCGTGTGCTGCTCACTAGCCGGAGTGTAGAAAATATACGTTTTTCCTCTCAGTTATATATCCTACAGTGCAGTGCAAAATTCTGTTGAGTGCTGGACACTAGCCGGAGTGTAGAAAATATATACGTTTTTCCTCTCAGTTATATATTATACAGTGCAGTGAAAAATTCTGTCGTGTGCTGCACACTAGCCGGAGTGTAGAAAATATAGGTTTTTCCTCTCAGTTATACATTATACAGTGCATTGAAAAATTCTGTTGTGTGCTGCACACTAACCGGAGTGTAGAAAATATACGTTTTTCCTATCAGTTATACATTATACAGTGCAGTGGAAAATTCTGTCGTGTGCTGCACACTAGGCGGAGTGTAGAAAATATACGTTTTTGCTCTCAGTTATATATCCTACAGTGCAGTGAAAAATTCTGTCGAGTGCTGCACACTAGCCGGAGTGTAGAAAATATATACGTTTTTCGTCTCAGTTATACATTATACAGTGCAGTGAAAAATTCTAACGTGTGCTGCACACTAGCCAGAGTGTAGAAAATATACGTTTTTCGTCTCAGTTATATATTATACAGTGCAGTGCAAAATTCTGTCGTGTGCTGCACACTAGCAAGAGTGTAGAAAATACACGTTTTTTCTCTCAGTTATATATCCTACAGTGCAGTGAAAAATTCTGTTGTGTGCTGCACACTAGCCGGAGTGTTGAAAATATACGATTTTCCTCTCAGTTATATATTATACAGTGCAGTTAAAAATTGTGTCATGTGCTGCACACTAGCCGGAGTGTAGAAAGTATACGTTTTTCCTCTCAGTTATACATTATACAGTGCAGTGAAAAATTCTGTCGTGTGCTGCACACTAGCCGGAGTGTAGAAAATATACCTTTTTCTTCTCAGTTATATATCCTACAGTGCAGTGAAAAATTGAGTGGTTTGCTGTGCAATAGCCGCCGTCTAAAGACTACGTTTTTCCTATTAGTCATATATACTACAGTGCAGTGAAAAATTGAGTGGTTTGCGGTGCAATAGCCGACATCTAAAGACTACGGTTTTCCTCTCAGTCATATATACTACAGTGCAGTGCGAAATTGTGTCGTGTGCTGCACACAAGCCAGAGTTTAGAAAATATACTTTTTTCCTCTCAGTTATATATTATACAGTGCAGTGCAAAATTCTGTCGTGTGCTGCACACTAGCCGGAGTGTAGAAAATATACGTTTTTCCCTCTCAGTTATATATCCTACAGTGCAGTGAAAAATTTTGTCGTGTGCTGCATACTAGCCGGAATGTAGAAAATATACGTTTTTCCTCTCAGTTCTACATTATACAGTGCAGTGGAAAATTCTGTCGTGTGCTGCACACTAGGCGGAGTGTAGAAAATATACGTTTTTGCTCTCAGTTACATATCCTACAGTGCAGTGAAAAATTCTGTCGAGTGCTGCACACTAGCCGGAGTGTAGAAAATATATACGTTTTTCGTCTCAGTTATACATTATACAGTGCAGTGAAAAATTCTAACGTGTGCTGCACACTAGCCAGAGTGTAGAAAATATACGTTTTACGTCTCCGTTATATATTATACAGTGCAGTGCAAAATTCTGTCGTGTGCTGCACACTAGCCAGAGTGTAGAAAATACACGTTTTTCCTCTCAGTTATATATCCTACAGTGCAGTGCAAAATTCTGTTGTGTGCTGCACACTAGCCGGAGTGTTGAAAATATACGTTTTTCCTCTCAGTTATATATTATACAGTGCAGTTAAAAATTCTGTCATGTGCTGCACACTAGCCGGAGTGTAGAAAGTATACGTTTTTCCTCTCAGTTATACATTATACAGTGCAGTGAAAAATTCTGTCATGTGCTGCACACTAGCCGGAGTGTAGAAAATATACCTTTTTCCTCTCATTTATATATCCTACAGTGCAGTGAAAAATTGAGCACACGACAGAATTTTGCACTGCACTGTACTGCACTGCACTGTATAATGTATAATTGAGACGAAAAACGTATATTTTCTACACTCCTGCTAGTGTGCAGCACACAACAGAATTTTGCACTGCACTGTATAATGTATAACTGAGAGTAAAAACCTATATTTTCTACACTCCGGCTAGTTTGCAGCACACGACAGAATTTTGCACAGCACTGTATAATGTATAACTGAGAGGAAAAACGTATATTTTCTACACTCCGGCTAGTGTGCAGCACACGACACAATTTCTCAC
>ONZH01031217.1:0-46769 GCA_900303285.1 Rhinella marina
TTTATTTGGCACCTGTACTGTGCGTTCTGCGTGCTTGCAAAATTATTTTATATACGTGGTGTTAAACACACCGTCTGACCTGTTAGTAACGGCTGTGTACCTAGAAATATTTAAAAAAAGGCATTTTATTTGGCACCTGTACTTTGCGTTCTGCGTGCTTGCAAAATTATTTTATATATGTGGTGTTAATACACACCGTTTGACCTGTTAGCACACGGCTGTGTACCTAGAAATATAATAAAAAAAGGCATTTTATTTGGCACCTGTACTGTGCGTTCTGCGTGCCTGCAAAAATCTTGTATATACGTGGTGTTAATACACACCGTCTGACCTGTTAGTACACGGCTGTGTACCTAGAAATATTAAAAAAAAGGCATTTTATTTGGCACCTGTACTGTGCGTTCTGCATGCTTGCAAAATTATTTTATATACGTGGTGTTAATACACACCATCTGACCTTTTAGTACACGGCTGTGTACGCCAAATATTGTAACAAAAAAAAAAAATGCGGAGGGCTAGCGAAATTGGACATGGACGTGGACGAGAACGGGGGCGCGGAAATGCTGTTGGGGGCCTTGTTGGAGACAGTGGGGATACAATGCGTGCTGGTGAGGGGCAGCCAGGATTCCGCTCATCCAGAATCCCTGCCTTTATGTGACAGTTAAGCAGGGGGTGGGTTACACCGCTGTTGAGGCCTGAGCAGTGTGAACAGGTGGTGCAATGGATAGCCGATAGTGCTTCCACACAGTTGTCCACCAGCCAGTCATCCACACAGTCTCACTCTGACCCTCCTTCCTCCACACCTGGCCAACAGAGTCAACCCACCCTTGACCCCTCCCAGGAGCTCTTTTCGGGTCCTTTTTCAGATGTGCGGGAAGAATCCCTGGAGCTACCAGAGGAATTTGTTTGTAGTGATGCCCAACCACTTGAGTATTCGCCATCTCCTGCTGATGTGGACCCTGAACCAGCATCTGTTATCATGAGCGATGATGATGATGAGACGCAGTTGCCATCAAGGGAGGCTGTTGGAATGTCCAGTGGGCAGGAGGAGGAGCAGAGTGAGGAAGTGGAAGAGGAGGTGGTGGATGACGAAATGACCGACCCCACTTGGCCAGGGGTGATGTCCAGCGGGGAAAGCAGTGGAGAGGTGGTGGTCTGCGCAGCACCGAAAAAGGCAGCAAGAGGCAGAGGGATGTCCACAGTCAGAGGGATGTCCAGAGGCAGAGGACAGTCCAGACAGAGAAGTGAGGCCACAGCCAGCAGGGCCGAAGCTGTTCCCGGCAGCAGGCAGTCGCGCGAAGCTCCCCCATCGAGGCCTCGTACTTCTGTGGTGTGGAGATTTTTTAATGTTTGTGCGGATGACAAACTGAGCGCGGTTTGCACACTCTGCCACTCAAAACTGAGTAGGGGCTCTGAGAAGAGCAATATGACAACCTCAGGCATGCGGCGTCACTTGGAAGTCAAGCACTTGGCTGAGTGGGAGAGAGCAAACTCAATACAACCTGCGCAAGGTCTTCCTGCCACTGCCTCTTCCCCTTTGTTGTGTGCTGCCACTGCGGTCCAGACCTCCAGCCAGGACACCTCCACATCTGCCTCTGCCTCGGCTACTTTGGGGCCTTCTCCTTCAGCCTCCCCTTCCCCTGCATCTTCGCCTGCACCTTCACACTCCTTGTCCCATCAACTGTCCATCTCGCAGGCGTTCGACCGCAGGCGGAAGTACGCCTCGAGTCACCCCCAAGCCCAAGCCTTAAACTGCCACATCTCCAAACTGCTGGCCCTGGAGATGTTGCCGTTTAGGCTTGTGGAGACGCAGGCCTTCCGCGACCTGATGGCGGCTGCCGCACCTCGCTATTCCGTCCCCAGCCGCCACTCTTTTTCCCGGAGTGCCGTCCCCGCCCTGCACCAGCACGTGTCGCGTAACATCAGGCGGGCCCTGAGGTACGCAGTCAGCGCAAAGGTCCACTTGACCACCGACTCGTGGACAAGCGTTTGCGGCCAGGGACGATACATCTCTTTGACGGCACACTGGGTGAATGTTGTGGAAGCGGGGACGGGGTCGCAAACAGAGACGGCCTACCTACCACCCCCGCCCAAGATTGCCAGCATGGGTTCTGATAAACCCCCCCTCCTCCTCCTCCTCTGCCTTAACATCGCCCTCAGCCGCTAGCTGGAAGCATTGCAGCACTGGCGCGGGGAGACGTCAGCAGGCGGTGCTTAAGCTCATCAGCTTGGGCGACAGGAAGCACAGCGCCCCAGAGGTGAGGGACGCCATATTGCAGCAGACGGAGATGTGGCTGTCGCCGCTGCAGCTAGGACCAGGCATGGTCGTGTGCGATAACGGCCGTACCTGGTGGCGGCTCTGGAGCTTGCCGAACTCAATCACGTACCATGCCTGGCCCACGTTTTTAATCTGGTAGTCCAAAAATTTCTAAAGACTTACCCCAACCTGGCAGAGCTACTGGTGAAAGTGCGGCGCTTGTGCGCTCACTTTCGGAAGTCAACTGTAGCTGCTGCTAGCTTAAAAAAACTCCAGCAACGCCTCCATTTGCCTGAACATCGGCTGTTGTGCGACCTGCCGACTCGCTGGAATTCCACCTATTCCATGTTGGCCAGGGTGTGTGAGCAGCAGAGAGCATTGATGGAGTACCAGATTATGAATCCACGCGTGCCTCCAACTCAGCTCCCTCAGTTTGCCAACCACGAGTGGCCATGGATGGCAGACATATGCGATGTACTGCGTATCTTTGAGGAGTCCACCAAGAAGGTCAGCAGCGAGGACACTATAGTGAGCATAACCATCCCGCTCCTATGCGTCCTTAAAGAATCGCTCATCGCAATAAGGGAGAACGCATTGCACGCAGAGGAGACGGGGGTAGGAACTGACGCAACGGAGCTACACAGTCAGACCACACTTTTGTCTGCTTCTCGGTGGCAGTTGCAGGAGGAGGAGGACGGACGACGTGGAGGTGGCTGTGGAAGAGGAGGCGGATGCTGGCGGCGAGGGTAGCAGTCAGGCTGTGTGCGTCCCATTGGTTCAGCGCGGATGGGTCGGAGAGGAGGCGGAAGAGGAAGAGGAGGAAATGGCAAGTGATCCTTCTGGTGGGGGCAGTGACGTCATGCCTATTCAGAGTCTGGCACACATGGCTGACTTCATGCTGGGCTGCTTTTCCCGGGACACACGTGTTGTCCGGATAGTGGAGAACAAACTGTACTGGGTCTTCGCACTCCTGGACCCCCGGTATAAAGATAACGTCTCCTTCTTTTATTCCGGTAGAGGAGAGGACGAATCGATTGCTGGAATACCAGAGGGAACTCGTGCAGAACATGATGGAGATTTTCCCACCCACCATCGCTGGCGGCAGAGAGGAGAGGGTCTCCCAGAGTCCCACAACATCGATCAGGCCCACAGCCACCAGGGGAACACTCTCCAAGGTGTGGGACACATTCATGGCACCCCCTCGTGCAACTTCCATCACTGCGGGGCCCACTATTAGCAGGAGGGACAAGTATCGGCGGATGTTGCGGGAGTACCTGGCAGACCGTACCCCTGTCCTCCCCGATCCCTCGGCGTCCTACACTTACTGGGTCTCCAAGTTGGACACGTGGCTGGAACTGTCCCTGTACGCCTTGGAGGTGCTTGCCTGCCCTGCCGCCAGCGTGCTATCAGAAAGGGTGTTCAGCGCAGCCGGGGGCATTATAACCGATAAGCGCAGCCGCCTGTCAACCGACAGTGCCGACAGGCTGACGCTAATCAAAATGAACAGCAAGTGGATTGACCCGGACTTTGCTTCTCCAACAGTGGAAAGCAGCCAAAAGTGAAGTGCCATCTGTATGAAGTGCCATTTCCTCCTCCACCTCCTCCTCCTCCTCCTTAACCGCCATAGAATTGCTCCGTAAAAAAAAAAAAATATATTTATGGCTCACCTCTTGGGCCTACAAACAATTTTTAAGAGGTCTCACCTCTTGGGCCTACAAACAATTTTTAAGAGGTCTCACCTCTTTGGCCTCCACATAATTTTTAAGAGGTCTCACCTCTTGGGCCTACAAACAATTTTTCTCATGGTTCACCTCTTGGGCCTACAAACAATTTTTCTCATGGTTCACCTCTTGGGCCTACAAACAATTTTTAAGAGGTCTCACCTCTTTGGCCTCCACATAATTTTTAAGAGGTCTCACCTCTTGGGCCTACAAACAATTTTTCTCATGGTTCACCTCTTGGGCCTACAAACAATTTTTATTATGGCTCACCTCTTGGGCCTTAATACAATTTTTTCGAGGGCTCACCTCTTGGGCCTCCATATAATTTTTTCGAGGACTCACCTCAAGCTAACTTTGCGCACTCATTAAAATATTTTCACAAGGACCTAAGAGCCCTCGATGGGAGAGCTTTGTGTGGGGGCCTGTTATAGGGAAGAGATGCGGCCCTGCGGGCTCTAGCCTGCCTTCTCCATGAGCCTCTGGCCAGCCCACGGCCTCTTCCTGCCTTTTGCGGTCCTACGCATCCCTCAACATCCCCACTGCTTTACCTGCTAGACATGACACTGGGCCAGGTCGGGTCACTGACTTCGTCATACTCAACCACCTCCTCTTACACTGCCTCACTTTGCTCCAACAGCCTCCCTTGCTGGCAACTGTGTCTCATCATCGTCCCTAATCATTTTACACTTTAGTGCCCGTTCCACACCACCATCAGCTAGAGATGGAGCTTGCTCCAGTGTTTGGGCATCAGAACAAACAAATCCTCAGATAGCTCCTGCGATTCTTGCATGGGTGGGAACACTGGGTTGATAACATTGGGCAGGGTGGGAGGAAGGAGGGTCAGAGTGAGGTCCCTGCAGTTTCTGCAGGCTATCGACGAGACTGGACTTTGTGGACTTGACTGGGTGGTGGACAGATTTAACAAATCTAGAAGGAGAAGGAGGGGTTTGCCGAGCTGTCTGTAAGGGTTGCGGAAATCCAGACAGAACCAAGGCCCAAAACTTGGGTGGGGGTAGCAGGTTTGCCCGTCCCCGCCTCCACAACATTCACCCAGTGTGCCGTCAGGGAGATGTAGCATCCCCGGCCTCAACCAAAGTGTTGGTGGTCAAATGGCCTTTTGCAGTAACCGTGTTACTTGGGCGTGGATGATGTTTTGGGACATGTGCCTGGGCAAGGCAGGGATGGCACAGAGGGAAAAATAGTGATGGCTTGATTGCTTTCCCCCTTGCCTATGCCATCTGTGGTTGTCATAGGCAACGTGATTTTAAGGGGTGCAGAATTTTATCTTCTTTTTTGTCTAGTTTGGCTTGGGGTCCATGGCAATGTAGAGGAAAGAAGGTTTCCTTGTATGGTCTCACTTTACAGAGAGGTTATATTGTGTTTGGAGTGTATTGTTGAGAGGCTGTGATAGTGGCGTAATAGTGCGACTTGGGCGCGTTATATGCACCCAGACATGCTTCCCCTGCTGTCCCAGTTGCATTCCAGCAGTGTTGGTATCCTTTTCTGAGGTTTCAGGGTGGACTTGGTGACCTCCAAGTGGTCGAATTGAGATTTCCAAGTGGCGAGCATTTTTTTCCCATAGACTTTAATGGGATTCGATATTCGGTCGAATAGTCAAATATCACGGTCTATTCGAATCGAATTTCGAACTTTCGAATATTTCACTACTCGCTCATCTCTAATAATTATATATATGAAGTTTATATAACGCTGAAAAAAACCCAGAACACAATTTAATGCAATATAAAATTGTAGTATCCAGTGAAGGAGTAGAATCTGTGAGTCTTCTCTGCTTTACTTAGTGGTCACTACTCACCTGGGCGGTTATCTGTAGGAATGTCCTCTATACTCTGCTCATCACCCCTCACATCTGTCTCTGGAGGATTAATATTGTTCAGATCTTCACCCGGATTCACAAGCTGTGAAAGAAATATTGTAGAAGTCATCAGACGGTTGGAGAAGTCGTGTGGAAGGTTTTATATGACCAGAAAAGATCTGTAATTAGATTCATGACAGAAATTACCATAATATATGTTAAGGTGGTGCCACAACATTCCAATACTACAAGAGGTACTGCAAGACCGTTCAGACCTGACAGTGATGTTGTGATGAGAACTGTGTTACTGAGAGTAATTCAAGAATACTGTTTAGGACAGACTGGGTGAAGTGCTGGTGGTAGTGTGTGAGGTCAGACCAAATGAGGTGTCTGAGGAGCTATAGCAGAGTATTTGAGTGTAGAAGACATGAGCATATGCCCTGTGGAGTGGTGGGCTGTAGACAGAGACGGTAAGGCTGAGTAGAGTGGTGCAGCATGTTCAGTAAAGCTACTATGAGACAATTGGCCAAAGGACAAAGACCAGAGGGTCCAAAGTGCCTGAGAGGTGCCTCACAAAGAGACCTGATGGCCCCGGGGAAGATAAAAGATCTCAGAAAATTGTTGCAATACTCTTGTGCAACCACAAAAGTTCTGCAGCAGTTCACAGAGGAGGCCATATTAAAATTCTCCATAGGCAGGAAATTGTGAGAAGAACCAGACAATACTATATATATGGTCAGCTGTAATCCTGCCATCTCCACCGTTCTCATTATACAAGGATAAAACATATAATACTGGTGGATAAAACAAGACTGAACACAAGATCTTCACAGCCTTCTACACATCATAGGGGACATTTCATGAGACCTTATCTCCATCTACCTGATCATCCTGTGGGACATTGTGATGTTCTTCTGAACCATCCTGTGGAAGAAGAGGACTGGGACATCTCTCCGGTGTTCTTCTCTCTTCCTTAACTGTAGGAAACACATCCAGTAACTGAATTCATTCCTTACATACAGATAATGAGAGGACGTGTGGATTTAGTCATGTCTATTACCTGGTGATGTGAGGGGCCGGTGATCCTCCATCATGACGTCCTTGTACTGATCTTTGTGTCCTTCTAAATACTCCCACTCCTCCATGGAGAAATAGACGGTGACATCCTGACACCTTATAGGAACCTGACAACACAATGATACAGTCATCACCCAGATCCCTTCATAGCGTTCCTGTATAATGTCCCAGCATTCCCAGCAGTGTCACCTCTCCAGTCAGCAGCTCAATCATCTTGTTGGTGAGTTCTAGGATCTTCTCTCTATTGATTTCCTGATGTATCAGGGGGTGAGGTGGAGGCCCTGTGATTGGGCTCACGGTTATTCCCCATTCTTCAGACACAGGGTCCTGACAGCGCTCACTAGAGGTCTTCTTCACTACTGTGTAGTCCTGGTTATGGAGAGACACAGTAATAAATATCACTCCATACATCTCCAGAGTCCCTCACCTCTCCAGTCATGTCCACCTGTTAGTAACATAGATAAGATGATGTAATGTGACATCATCAGAATCTCTCACCACTCCAGTAAGCCGGAAGAGGATCTCTAGGGTGAGATTTATTATACTCTCCGCTATCTTGTCCCTGTCCCTATCCATCCTTGACGGGTCAATCAGGAGAAGGATCTTATATAGAAGATATCCACTGAGCGGATCCTATATTGTAGGAACCTGAATGGAGAGAAGATGAGACGATGTAAAATCATAGAAAATCCCATGTAAAATACAATTACTGGAGAAAATAAGAGGAGACATTGGAGGAGATAATAAAGTGTAGATGTTGTGCTCTCTTCTTTTACAGCTGGGGACCAGCACTATGATGGTGGAGGAGGCAGGACAGGACCAGGGCCACTTCTATGATGGTGCAGGAGGGAGGAGAGGAGCAGGGGTCACTTCTAGAATTCCATCACATAGTATAGAAGTCCTTCTACTATACAGCAGATAAATAATGGCTACAGAGCAGGAGAAAAGACCTTCCAGTAACTATCCTGCGTCCAGCCGCCGTCCCATCACTTACCACAGCCCCAGGAGTGGAGTCTCCAGTGTTCTGATCTGGAAGCTGCTGCCACAGTTCTGTCCTCTCAGTCCTGTTCCCGCCCTCTCATTCTGAAGATCACTGATGATAAGTTACTGGGGGAAGATTGATGGGAAATTTTGATTGGTTGCTAATGCTAGACTGACACATGACCTGACCAATGAGTGATGGCGAAATCCCTGAACCAACAATGGGATGTTACCAAGCTCACTAGTCAGGAAAGAGGTTTGTTTGTTGGAAGGCAAGTACCAAGCACCAGCTAATGGTTGAGGGCGGCCGCCTCTATCTTGCCCTCAGAAAAGCGATATTTTAAGAGTGTTCGCACCCTCATGGGAGGAAAACTATGAGATCTTCCCTTAGAATTGTTTCTGCCGGCAATGGAGCAGAACCTTGTTTGAGCTTTTTTTGGAAAAATAAATATACCTTCAGACAGAGCTCTTATGCCTCATAAAATATGGCAGCAGGATTGTTGCGTCTTTCACTTTAAAGTTGACTGGGGTTCTGAATCTGTTAAACGCTCCACCGCCTCTTCAGAAAGAGTAAATAGGAGTGAATTACAGATGTACAGAGTAGGTCTTGTAGGGAGAACCCCTTCCCTTCTAAATTAAAACAGCTAAAGGTTAAAGATTGTCTGAGGTTAAAGAATCTGCCCAGCCTGCTTTCTGTTCTTCCTTAGTGTAGGCAGGGAGCTTATTCTCCTTAAAGAGACCAGTCCTTACTGGAAGTATTCCATGGTATGGAGATGTAGTGGCAATGATCCATGGGAAACGAATATGCAAAGAAGTATCGCCCAAGAAAGAGAACATCTCAACAGCGCCACCTTTGGAAATTAGTCCCTATGAGTCAAGATCTGACTTTCTAACAAGCCTTGAGATTTAACAAGGGAATATAGCCAAGCCAGATATCCATCCATAGACAGCTGTTTTGGGGTGCTCACCTCTCATCAGTATGAAGTAGGATTCAGGCCTGCTCAGTGTGATGGCTGCCTAAGCTGCTTCCAGGGCATCACAACTTTTCACAAAGGTTCCTTCTTATAGGAGACCTATCCAGGTAAGCTTGGAGGTATCCATTAGTGATGATCGAGCACCCAGGTGCTCGTGTGCTCTGGCCGAGCACTCGGGAGTGCTTGGCCGAGCACCCGAGCTTAATTAAAGTCAATGGGACTAAACCAGGCACCCCCCGCTCGGAAGACGGGAGGGTGTCTGGTTTACACGGGACCCCAAAAAAAAAAAAAAAAAAAAAAAAAAGAGACAGTGTCACAGACACATACACACAGACAAAGAAATACATGCTCCCGGCAGCCCCAGCAGCTCCGGACAGCACAGGAGGAGGAGGAGGACGGCGCGCACATATGAAGATTCCCCACAGCGCCCTCTGCTGGAGGGAGGAGGGAGCTGTGGGGAAAAATGCAGGTGACGTCATGAACTCCATTGAAAGTCAATGGAGGACGGATCCGTTTACTATTGTGTTACACTGAACGTTCATGACGGATCCGTCTTGGTGCAGGGAGGGGACTCGAGCATGGCGCTCGAGTACACTCGGTGTTAGGCCGAAGACCGAGTGGACCTGAGCGCCGGCATGCTCGGACAAACATCACTAGTATCCATCCCTTCTCGTTCATACATAACCTCATGAGAAATAATATCCACGGACTGTTGGGACATAAACATAATAGAAACCGGCCTCACTTTTCCACTAAACTCTTTTCCCTTTCTAAAACATCTCCTGTCCTGAGGTCAGTCACCAGATACCATTTTAGAAACTAACCTTGTTCAAGGGAAAATTCCCAAAACGGAGTAGACAATCAAATTCCTGAAACACAAGAAATTCCACATGGAGAGTATCACAGATTTAGGTTATCTCCTACAGATATGTACCTGATAAAGGCGTCTTCTTGCTATATGTGTCAAATGGAGGGGAGACATTTATCACTTATATGTCATGATGTTTGGCATCTCCAATGCCCCTACCCCTTCACTCGAGTTATAAAAGGTCCTAATCTCTCATCTCAGAACGTCAGGCATATCGTGTATGATTTATCTAGTGGATCTTCTAGTGTTCAATTCCTATTAATATTCCAAAAAGACAAAATCCTACAGCTGTTTGCAGAAGCCGGATTTTGCATAAATATAGGAAAGTACTAATCTCTTCAAAGAGCCTCACCTTTCTAGGATAGGATATTGAGCCTTCTCACAACAGACCGCAGGAACAGGGAAGTGGAAAACAATGGAAAAAGATCTCCATATCAGTTTGCTAGAACTCAGGGCAGCAAAGCTGAATTTACAAAATATTATCTCCCCATCACCCCTCTGTTCTGTTACAGATGGACAGCAAAACATTGCTTTCCTGTCACGGGGAGCCGGCGGCACGCTTCCTCCTTGCAGCGCCACCGGACTCCCACTGTTGTTCAGGAGCGAAGATGAGATGTGCGCCTTTGTCTCCATGACAACAGGGGCTGGGAGTACCCAGTGCACGCTCAGTCTCAGCATGACCGGCGTCCTTCCCATCCCCTTGACGACAGGCAGGAGGAGCTTCTGAGCGCTGGCACGGGGGCCAGTGCTCAGCTATGAATATGTGTGCTATAGGTCACGTGACGCCGCCCACGTCACATGACCTACCTCTGAGTACTGGCAGGGAAACCAGCACTTCCTGTTTCAGTTTGGGAATTAAGTCACATGACGCCACCTCATCACATGACCTACTTGGAGCCCTATTTATACAGGCAGCCTGCCAGCCACAGGTTGCCTGAGATTGGTCTTCCTTCCAGAGCTTGCAATTTGATCATCTGATCATCTGACTTTTGAACTCGACTTCGTATTTTGTATTCGACTGCGTTCCCCATCTCATCCTTTTGTACCGCGCTACCTCCTGGTTTTGACTTCGGCTTGTTCGTTTGACCTTGTTTCTGCTCGCTCCTTTCGCTTTGACGTGACCTTACGGTTTGACCCTTTGCTTGGTGACTACTCGTTATTGTGTGTGTCTGTTCTGTTGTTTGTTTATCGTTTTCTCCTGTTTTTACCCCCTTCCCTGTATGCCCCACATACTTAAGCTAGGGACTGTCGACCAGTTGTGCACCATTGCCTAGGACGGGTTGTACAAGTAGGCAGGGACAGAGGTGGGGTTGCAGTCAGGGTTCACAATTCCCCTGTCGTGACATGACATATATGAACATCTGCATAGAAGCCCAGGAGATATGAACTTAGGCTTAAGAACACAATATGGACATAAGGGCGCAATGTGTTCCTGGACAATCCAATAAGATGACCGATTCACTGTCAAGAGACAAAATCACCTTACTGACCATAGCACTCAGACATTACCTAGTCACTTGCAGAAACCAAACACTCGGTGTGAGGGAGATAGACCTGTTCATGACAGAAACCTCAGCGCTGAGAAATTTGTGGGGAGGGCATGGACGGTGGACACATTCTTTTTTCCTTGGACGAATCTGAGGAACGTATACACATCTCTTTTCTCCCGAGTTCTTGTGAAAATTCTGGAGGACAGTGTCCTATAGATGGTGATAGAACAACTAGTCTGGCCATCCAAACCATGGTAACCATTGACCCACAAGTTAATCAGTGGAGAGCTTTCAAGGGTGGAAGGGCCTCTTGATACAATTCCCACACCTCTCTAGACAAAGGACCCAAAACAAGGAAGCCATATAAACTAATCATTTTAGAATTTCAGACATAGTGGAATGGAACACCTATGCAGGCAGATCCTCCACAAATGGTGGCAGCCTTGTATTTTTTTTTATCAGAAAATATTCTGCGATTGCATCTAGTACCATCAAGTCTTTTGGTTCAGCTTTAAAGGGGTATTCCGTTACCGTCACTTAATTTTTAATAAACTGCATTAAGTCTTCAAGCTGTGACCCAACCAGAGCCCATACCTGTACATATAACAAGAACCCATATCTATACATATAATCAGAACCCGTACCTGTAGATATAACCAGAACCCATACCTGTACATATAACCAGAGCCCATACCTATACATGTAACCAGAACCCATACCTGTACATATAACCAGAGCTTCATTTTACCCTGCAATCCAATTGTCTAGCTCCTGTGTGAGCCTGCAGTACACTGACAGTATCATGGCTCCTGATTTTCCCTCACAAAACTACAATACCCACAATCCCTAGCTTTCCTGCTGTGAGTTTGTGCTTGATCATGAGTGTTGATGTTCACTGATTGGCTGCCTGACATTCCAGTGCAGACACGCCCCCTCTACTCAGTAATTAGCAGCACACTGACATTTAGCTAGAGAACTGATAGCAACACACTGAGCATGCTCGACCTGACAAAGGCTCAGAACTACAGGTCAGTGCCATGGTAACTCATGAGGAAACACATTGGGTAGCAGAGAAGAAAAGTACTTTTTAACTACTGAATGGTAAATATGTGAAACTGACATTATATTAGATAATTAGTGATGATGAATTAGTCTAAAACATAAGTTATATTTATGGTAACCACAATACCCCTTTAAACCTTCTGATCCCAAGTACAACAGATTATAAGTTCTACCTTAGGTTGCTCAAAATGGACAGTACCTTCCAGGCCTATTCAACCGAAATACTCCACCACGTGGCAGGTGACGCTGTTACTGAAATATCTCAATGGCATGACCACCCGTGACACTTCCTCCAGAGACAACTTGCATGTCTCATCTTTGGCTATGGTAGCCACAACAGGGGAGTCCACATTGTTCCACATCCATGAACCTTGGTTTCTGAAAACCCTTAGAGGTTAACATCTTGTTCTAAGAGGTAGAACTGCTCATAGAAACCAACAGCCAGGTGAAACACATCTAATCAGAGATTCCTGTGAACCTTCCCTGTGCTTAGTTGAAGCTTTGGAGGAATACTTAAAAAAATCGGGGCCTTATAGAAAGGGCATCTTAAATCTATTCATAACCTCCAGACCTCCTTATCGTGTGGCCACCACAAATTCTATTAGAGGGTGGTGCCTCACAGCCATGGGCAATGCAGGCATAGACACTACCATTTTCAAAGTCCACACCTTGAAAGCAGCTGCCTCTTCTTTATATACAAAAATTATACTAAAAGGATTTTACTGGTGTTCATCGGAGATGGGACGCCTACATTTTTTGAGAGCCACCATCAATGGGTCTGCTTCTCTATCCATAACTGGTGCTACTGTGGTGGCTGCCACCCGAATGAACAAAGCACACTTTGCAGGAATTATGGTCTACAAAAGGCTTATTTTTTAATAGGGAAAGGGACAGCCACCTGGCAACAGTGGCCCACCCGATACCCTACCCAATTATTTTTGGCTGGTAGCAAGCAAGAATACTAGTTGTTTTTTTCTGCATATAGTAACATAGTTTATAAGGCCGACAAAAGCCATCTGTCCATCCAGTTCTGCCTGTTATCCTACAAGTTGATCCAGAGGAAGGCAAAAAACCCTGTGAGGTAGAAGCCAATTTTCCCCACTTTAGGGGAAAAAATTCCTTCCCGACTTCAATCAGAATAACTCCCTGGATATGTTCTCCTAGCCGACAAAGGACCCAGAAACAAAGATCTCAACATCAGCTTGAGGAGAAAAAAATAGAGAATAGCGTTGGAAGAGACACAGGTGACCATACACAGTGCAAATGGTTTTACTAATAAATCCCACCCTGGTGAGACTGCCCTTCGCGGGATCGCACTTGAGTGTACGAACACTCGGCAGATCTCGTCCTTTTGGCAGCAAAATTGAGGCAGCCACGGCACCTATTAGCTGGTGCTAGGTGGCTGTCCCTTCCCTAGAATAAAAACCATTTGCAGATCAGAGGTTCCCGCAAAGTGTGCTTGCTGCCTCTTGCACAGATATAAACAAAGCTTGCAGTGAAAGGGTTAATGACCCCTCTGCCCCAGTAATCCTGACAGACAATGGTGGTGACTGTACACATACCTCCACCTGCACCGCTGGACATCATATGTATGGAGAGGGGAAAGGCCGGGGGGGGTAAAGGACCTTTCATGATATCATGACCATGTATGGGAGGAGTCAGGCTCCAGGCTGTGCTGCTGGAGAAAGTAAAAGACCTGTGATGATGTCATGACCATGTGATCATGTGTGGGAGGAGTCAGGATCCAGGCTGTGCTTCTGGAGGAGGTATAGGACCTTTGATGATGTCATGACCATGTGACCGTTTGTGGAAGGAGTCAGACTCCAGGCTGTGGTTTCTCTGTCTCTCTGCAGGGACCAAACTCATTCCCGACAAGCCCCACCGCTCCTTTTCGGGGGGGGGCTCCACGGTTTGGTTAGGACACATCAGTGATTGTGAATAAATTTCATCAAAGTCAATTAGCTTTTTGTACACGAAGGTGACAACAGGAGCCCTGTAGGCAACAGCAAGACATCCCCCAAAAAGAGAATGGTTCTGCAGGTGGTGGCCACAGACAGTTCCTCTCTCCTTATCCTTCCTGATTCTTCTCGAGTTGTGTCCTTGTCACTATTGGTGGCATACGGCAGTACCTACAGCCCTATCGGGTTACACAGTAAGTGCAGTGTTATCTGCAGGTTATAGAGCAGGAGGAGCTGAGCAGATGATATATCGTTTTATAAGAAAAGATTCAGCAGAACTTGTATTTCAGTCATTTAAATTTTTGCAGATTCTGGGCTTTGGAGACAAGGAGACGGTCCTATCAGTCAGCATAAAAAAAGCTGTTGCAAAGTTTCTTCAAGTCATTCCAATTCTCCAGCCTCATGGTCAGTGCGCATTTCCTCTGCGGAATGTGTGAAATAACACATTTTCCCCCTCGAAAAGCAAAGCTCAGATCTTTGCCCATTCTTCTTTAGGCAACTGATCAATGATGGATGCTTAGCCACCATTATGTCTCAAACAAAGCCATCCCTACCTGTACTCTGATGTGGCAGAGAATGGAAAGGGAGGCACAAATGTTGTACTACCAGGATATGCTCTGCACCCGAGCAGACTTCTGCCGTCCCTGTGTCTGACTATGAGGCCTCTCGCCACCCCCTCCTGATTCACCCCTGTTATTACAAAAAGGAGCAGAGCAGCCTATACAGTTTGCTGAACATGATGAAAGAGTTTTTTAAGTATTGCACCAGCCTGACACTGATGTGAACTGCCTGAACAACCAGGTTCACTCACTCGTTCCTGGACTGTGCCCTTTATCTGTTTGCTGACCACATGTACATCTGTGCCAACAGTTTACCCCCAGTTTATGTCCTGTGCACTCAGCCAGATTAGGGACCGTCATCCAGGTGGGGGCTGCCTTTTAGGCTGGATTGCACAAGAATGTAGAGACAGCAGTGTGGGTGGATTTTAGGGCCTCGCTGTTCCTTTCCTAACCAATTCCACGAAGTCTGGGATCCATGGTGGCATAGAAATAATAAAGAGACATCCAAACAAGTACATACATTATGAAATAAAATGTTTATTAGTGATTGCCAACAACTTTTAAGATGCAATAAATGAGAACAGACCATTTCCCATCAGCACCTCAGATGTTACATTGCCCAATATTCCAATCTCTGACTGTCTTATAGTCTGTCAATAATGGCACTGTTCCTCCACAGAAGACTGTGGGACATTTGAGGGGACCTGCTCTTATATTAGCTACTCTCACTTAATATTTAAGGTTAGAGGAGTTTAAAAAAAACAAAACATTATGGGGCACATTTATTAAGACCGGTGTTTTAGATGGTGGTCTTAAAAAAAAGACCCATAGATGGCGGTGGTTCCGCCAAAGTTATGAAGAGTCACCGGCCTCTCCATAACTTCAGCGCATCCAGCGCCAGTTCTAAATGTACCACGCCACACCTACTTCCTTCCACGCCACGCCTACTATTTTAGACCTGACGTGAGGGGGATGAAGCCGCAGATAGCAGCGCAACACTTAATTTAGACATATTTCACAATAGTAAATGACCCCCTGTATTTTACAGCTAATAATTCTAAGGCTCTAAGGCTACTTTCACACTCGCGTTGTCCTGTCCGGTTTTGAGATCCGGCACAGGGTCCTGTCCGGTTTTGTTCCTATTCATTATCAATGGGGATAAAACTGATCAAACCGGAACGGAGTGCATCAGAATTAGAGATGAGCGAATCATTAAAAATTCGCTTTGCCGAATATATGTTGAACCTTTTTATAAGATTCGTATATTCTACGAATCTATTCGGCGAATCTGCGTACAAATCATACTTTATTATGTGGCGTTTTGCAAACATTCGCGCACTAATAACTAACGTTCAGTTTTAAAATGTACGCAACTTCTTTGAACACGTACGAATGAGCGTACAAATTTCGTACAAATCCTCAGAGTAATATTGTCTAATGATTGCGTAATACGCAGGCACGTACGACGCTAGGCAGACAGTAAAAGTTCGGTAATAACTTGAATTTGTATTCAACAGCGTATATAGTAACTTATACGTAGCATTAGTGTACAATTTATCGGACAAGTACGTAGCGAATACATAGAAAGCCTTAGGAACATATTTTCGAATCTAACAGAGCGAATCTCAAAAAATTTGGAATCGCTTCGCACCTGAAAATTTCCAAGATTCGATACGAATCTACGAAGCGGCGAATAGATTCGCTCATCTCTAATCAGAATGCATTCTGTTCCGGTCTGTTGCATTCCCATGTCGGACACAAAATTGCTGCAAGCAGTGTTTTTGTGTCCAGCTTGGGAAACTGAACAAGCTGGATCTGGTACCAAAAACCATGTACGGCAATGGCGCCGGATTCGTTTTTTTCGGACATGAGAAAACTGGATTTGGAATGCTTTTAGTGCCAGATCTGATTTCTTCATTTGCGATATAATACAACCAGATCCATTCTGAACGTATGCATCCTTCGATCTGAAGCGTTTTGCTGTGGCTTTGAGATCCCATGCTGGATCTCAAAACTGCACCGCATAAATACATATGTGAAAAGTAGCCTTAAGAGTTCAGGGACCTTTCACAGCGGCCCCTGATCTTTACTTCAAGCCCTCAGCTACCTCTAAGAGCCCTTGCACATGACCGTATGCGCTCCGAGACATACGGTCTGTGAGTGGGCCACATGTCCTGAAGCGGCATAGATCGTGGGCACAGGAGCGCAAAGCATCATAGATTACTATGATGCTGTGCATATCGGGCCGCTCACGGGACTATTGTTCCGCACTTATATGATCTTATGAGTACGGGACAATAGTCCCGCTGGCGGCCCAACGTGCACAGCATCATAGTAATCTATGATGCTTTGCGCTCCCTTGCCCGCGATCTATGCCACTCCGGGACATGTGGCCCACTCACAGACCGTATGTATCGGAGCGCATACGGTCGTGTGCAAGGGCCGTAAAGCCAAGTAGCTGAAAGCCAATTAGTCACAGCTCTAACAGGATAACGGGATCACTAACAGGATAAAAATGAAGATGCCTTCTCTGTTGTGTGAGTTTTTTGATGTTTAACAAGATGTGACTTAAGACGAAAACATTTACCGCATTCTATACATGAAAAAGGCCTCTCCCCTGTGTGAGTTCTCTGATGTGTAAGAAGAGCTGATTTATTATTAAAACATTTATCACATTCAGAACATGAATATGGCTTCTCTCCTGTGTGAGTTCTCTGATGTATGACAAGATATGTTTTTACAGCAAAACATTTTCCACATTCAGAACATGAATATGGCTTCTCTCCTGTGTGAATTATCTGATGTTTAACAAGATATGCTTTTACAGCAAAACATTTCCCACATTCTGAACATGAATATGGCTTCTCCCCTGTGTGAATTGTCTGATGTTTAGCAAGCTCTAATTTACGGCTGAAACGTTTTCCACATTCAGAACATAAAAACGGCTTCTCCCCTGTGTGAGTTCTCTGATGATTAACAAGAGCTGATTTTTCAGCAAAATATTCCCCACATTCTGAACATGAAAATGGCTTCTCCCCTGTGTGAACTCTATGATGTGTAAAAAGATATGATTTCCACTTAAAACATTTCCCACATTCTGAACATGAAAATGGCTTCTCTCCTGTGTGTATTCTCTTATGTTTAACAAGAGCTGATGTCTGGTTAAAACACTTTCCACACTCTGAACAGGAGAATGGCTTCTCACCGGTGTGAATTCTCTGGTGTGTAACAAGATTTCTGTGTACCGTAAAATATTTTCCGCATTCCAGACAAGAAAATAACTTCTCCCCTGTGTGATTTCTCTGATGTCTCACAAGATCTGATTTCAGCTTAAAACATTTTCTACATTCTGAGCATGAGAATAACTTCTCTCCTGTATGAATTCTCTGATGTGTAAAGAGAGATGATTTTTGGTTAAAACATTTTCCACATTCTGAACATGAGAATGGTCTCTCTCCTGTGTGAATTCTCTGATGTGTAACCAGACATTTTTTTACAGCAAAACATTTTCCACATTCTGAGCATGAAAATGGCTTTTCCCCTGTGTGAATTCTCTGATGTCTAACAAGATCTGATTTCAGGTTAAAACATTTCCCACATTCTGAACATGAATATGGCTTCTCCCCTGTGTGAGTTCGCTGATGTCTAACAAGATCTGATTTCAGGTTAAAATATTTTCCACATTCTGAACATGAATATGGCTTCTCTCTTACATGAGCTGTTTGTTGTTTAGCTCCTCTTCTGTGACTTTTATTTTGTGTTACAGTCTGTGATGAATCAGAAGATTGGACCTGTTTGAAAGGATCAGATGATAAATTTCTGATATTGGGGTGTTCTTCGTATGTATCTCGTGTGATACCACAATTGTCTACTTTAAAATCTGAAGACATCAGATGTTCCTCTGAGTTCCTGGTACAGTCATCTGCCAAGAATACAAGACATTTTATTACTGACGAATAATATAACTGTAATAATAAAAATGTAAAAACATTTCTGTATAAAACAAACTCCATAAATTTACACGTCATGGAACAAAACTCAACTCATTGATTGAAACAGTGGTGGCCAAACAGGTCGCAATTTAATAGTAAACTTGGGTCTAACTATAAAAGGCGAGGCCCCATATCAAACTCTTAAACGGGAACTCCTCCCACCCAGAGCAACTTCCTCACAACCCCTGATCCACTCAGTCATGTAAAAAAATAAAATAAATCACAGTCTCTGTACGAGAGGAAAAGTCAGGAGTTAACAATATGCCACCTGGGCCCTGTATGCCCCACACAGTAACTGAATTCATTCCTTACATACAGATAATGAGAGGACGTGTGGATTTAGTCATGTCTATTACCTGGTGATGTGAGAGGCCGGTGATCCTCCATCATGATGTCCTTGTACAGATCTTTGTGTCCTTCTAAATACTCCCACTCCTCCATGGAGAAATAGACGGTGACATCCTGACACCTTATAGGAACCTGACAACACAATGATACAGTCATCACCCAGATCCCTTCATAGCGTTCCTGTATAATGTCCCAGCATTCCCAGCAGTGTCACCTCTCCAGTCAGCAGCTCAATCATCTTGTTGGTGAGTTCTAGGATCTTCTCTCTATTGATGTCCTCATGTATCAGGGGGTGAGGTGGGGGCCCTGTGATTGGGCTCAGGGTTCTTCCCCATCCTTCAGACACAGGGTCCTGACAGCGCCCACTAGAGGTCTTCTTCACTACTGTGTAGTCCTGGTTATGGAGAGACACAGTAATAAATATCACTCCATACATCTCCAGAGTCCCTCACCTCTCCAGTCATGTCCATCTGTTAGTAACATAGATAAGATGATGTAATGTGACATCATCAGAATCTCTCACCGCTCCAGTAAGCCGGAAGAGGATCTCTAGGGTGAGATTTATTATACTCTCCGCCATCTTGTCCCTGTCCCTATCCATCCTTGACGGGTCAATCAGGAGAAGGATCTTATATAGAAGATCTCCACTGAGCGGATCCTATATTGTAGGAACCTGAATGGAGAGAAGATGAGACGAAGTGAACTCATAAAATCCCATGTAAAATACAATTACTGGAGATAATAAGAGGAGACATCGGAGGAGATAATAAAGTGTAGATGTTGTGTTATCTCCATTTATAGCTGGAGACCAGCACTATGATGGTAGAGGAGACAGGACAATCTGGCAGACTGACATATCACCTGACTAATGAGTGAAATCCCTGAACCAATAATGTAAGATTACTGAGCTCACTAGTCAGGAAAAGATGTCGCTGCCTCTTTTACAGAGGAGACCGAAGCTGGCAGTGAAAGGGTTAATAAACCCTCTATCCCAGTAATCCTGACAGATAATGTTGGTGACTGTACACATACCTCCACCTGCACCACTGGACACTACATTGGGGTGGTGGTGGTGGGGGGGAAACTAGTGGGCCTAAGGACCTTTCATGATGTCATGACCATGTGATTACGAGTTATGAGTGGGAGGAATCAATATCAAGGCTGTACCGCTGTTGGCAGCAAAGGACCTTTGATGATGTCATGACCATGTGACCTTCTTTGGGAGGAGTCAGGCTCCAGGCTGTGTTTACTTCAAGCAAGTAATAAACGTTACACACCCGCAGCTCTGCACCGTATGTTACACACACAGAGCTCTGCACCGTGTGTTACACACACACACAGAGCTCTGCACCGTGTGTTACACACACACACAGAGCTCTGCACCATGTGTTACACACACACAGAGCTCTGCACCGTATGTTACACACACAGAGCTCTGCACCGTGTGTACACACACAGAGCTCTGCACCGTGTGTTACACACACCACACAGAGCTCTGCACCGTGTGTTACACACACACACAGAGCTCTGCACCGTGTGTTACACACACACACACACACACAGAGCTCTGCACTGTGTGTTACACACACACACAGAGCTCTGCACCATGTGTTACACACACACACACAACACAGAGCCCTGCACCGGGTGTTACACACACACACACACACACACACACAGAGCTCTGCACCGTGTGTTACACACACACACACACAGAGCTCTGCACCATGTGTTACACACACACAGAGCTCTGCACCGTGTGTTACACACACACAGAGCTCTGCACCGTGTAGATCTTCTCTTTCCTCATCTTCTCCTTTCAGACCAGACGCCATTTTTCAGCCATTTCTCATCTCTGCAGTTTGACAGAAAAAAAATCTTAGTTTACTACTTTTCCATCATCCTCCCGTCTTCTGGACAAATCATCCTACCACCCCCAGTACTGTGCCACTAGTACCACACAGATAGTGCCCTTCAATAATTATTGGCACACAGTGTGCTAAAATAACTGCACACAGCAAATAGTGTCCCCTAATAGTGCGCCCAGTAAGAGTGCAAACATAACGCCCCCAAGAAATAACTGCGCTGATACTGTGCCAGGGTGCCCCCCACAGTAATAGTGCCCCCCACAGTAATAGGGCCCCCCACAGTAATAGGGCTCCCCAAAGTCCTAACTAATAATTCTCTGCCAGAGTGCACTTGTTAATAATAGTGCCCCCAACAGTACTAATGTCCCCACTGTGTCCCAGAAGTAATAATGCTTCCAATGTGCCAGTACGAAGTGCCCCCAATAATGTGCCAGGAAAGAAGTGCCCCCATAGTGCCCCCCAATAATGTGCCAGTAAGAAGTGCTCCACACCTATAGATGCCCCCAAATTATGTGCCAGTAAGAAATGCCCCCCAAATTATGTGCCAGTAAGAAATGCCCCCCAGTGCCAGTAAAATGCCCCCAGTGCCCATGTTGCCAGTTAAGGAAATGCCCCCAGTGGCCAATAAAAATTGCCCTCAGTGCCCCCATGTGCCAGTAACCAGTGCCCCCATTTGCCAGTAAAAATGCCCCCAGTGCCATTAAGAAATGCCCCCCCACGGTGCCTGTAACAAAATGCCCCCCAGTGGCCCAGTAAAAAATGCCCCCCAGTGCCCCCCATGTCCCAGTAAAAATGCCCCCAGTGCCCACCATGTGCCAGTAAAAATGCCCCCAGTGCCGCCCAATAGAGCTCCGGTCCGTGACTGCAACAATAAAAAAAATTAACACTTATACTTACCTCCATGGTGCTGGCAGCGATGCGATGCAGGCCTCTTCCGGCCTGTGTCCCACGCTGTACGGCTCAGGCGGCGCAATGACGTCATTGAGCCGCCTGAGCTGGCCTCTGACAGGCTGCAGGCCTAGTGCCTGCAGCCTATCAGAGGAACGGGCAGGGGAGACGCCTCTCCCTCCGCTTCCCCGTAGTACAGGCAGACTCCTCTCGGTGACATCACAGCCAGGGGACGTGAGGAGTATGCTTCATTATCATAAGCAGTGGCGTAGCTATAGAGGTCGCAGCGGTCGCAGTTGCAAAAAAATAGAACATGTCATCTTACAGACATTATGGACAAGGATAGGACAGTTCTATTAGGGGCCAGATGTTCCATTTCGTAAAATGCGGAATGCATAATGCCGGTATCCATGTTTTTCAGATCCACAAAAAAACAAAACAACAACGGTGGTGTACATGAGCTCTAAGACTCACTATGCTCTCTAGCATTCCCTGGGTCAATACACCAATCTAGGTAACGCTTCTTCTAAGGTTGTGGCTTTGTTAGAACACAAGAAGGCTCTTATTAAAGTCAAGATTTAATATGAAAAAAGACAGTGCATACAGAAAATGTGGTTATCATAGAAAACACAACATAAAGTATACAGACATATAGTGTGAAATAAAAGAGATAAAAAACAGAACTTAATACGTTACGTAACGGTTTATGTCCAGTTGCCTGAGATAGCAGAAGCTTTGGCTAGTTCATCCAGCTTGTTGATCCTCAAGGAAATAACAGTTTGCTACAAGGCACACTTGTGTTAAAAAGGATCTGCAGCTTCCCCCTGCCCCCCCGCCTCTGATGAAAGAGAGAGGCCAGTGAATATGTTAATGTGCTTTTTACAACGGGTTTTTACGATATCTGCTGCACACCAGTTCTGCCTCAAAATCTTTCAATTAAGATATATTTTCTTGCGGGCCTCCTAGCAACTTCGCATTACCTCCAACCAATCAGTCATAATGTCCCGCACACATGCATACCAAACATGGAGGGAGTAATGGCAATATTGAGTGAATTCTTTAATTGCTCTCTGTTACCGAGCTGCGATCAATTCCACTTTGATACAGTAGAAGCAGATAAATGGCCTGAGTTCTCATGAGGAAGCACTCTGCCCAAATGTACATTAGGCCACGTATTTCTTTGATGTGTATCGGATTGTAGGGTTTTATGTGTGTCCTCTGGTGGAGAGGATGGCAGCCTTTTCATGACCCCTCTAATGGCTCTGTCAGGTCTATGAAGGGTTTGTGCCGGATCCTACTGCTATCTCTAGGTTTTATGATAGGGCTCTCTGGTCTCTGTGAAGTGGTTCCATTTTACTGATTTTATTATTACAATCTCCTGGCCTGGCTTTGGGAAGGGGGCATGGACGATGTTATAACCTACTACAGGAATGTCAAGGCAGGGGTGACTACCCCAACAACCATTTTGATATCTATATCACCACACTGAAATATTGCTGTCAGTATAATTTTGTAGCAGTAAGGTCATGCGGAGACACACAGCATTGTAAATCAGTATAATGCCATGTGCTCCTGCTAAATGAGCAGTGTCCAGACAGGGGAATGAGACTCACACATGAAACCTGATTCCCCCCAGAACCCTAAGTAATTACGAATCAATTTCATCAAAGTCAACTTGCTTTTTGCACATGAAAGTGACAAAAGGAGCCCCTGAGGCAACAGCAAGACAATCCCCCAAAAAGACAATGGTTTTGCAGGTGGTGGCCACAGACAATTACCGTTTCAAATTTTATTGTGTTGTATTTTTTTTTTTTTTGGGGGGGGGGGATTATTAATTTTATTCAAGCCAGCATATAAGTGATCACTAGACCAAAACACAAGGTAGGGCACCAAATTATCTTTGAGTGATAACGTGCTATTAAGCACCAGGCCTCAACTATCCATTTCCACTTATTCTATCTTTACACGGCTCCAATTTTTTTTTTGGGGTTGTTCAATTTAATTAAACCAGCATATAGGTGATCAGTACACCCATACACAGGGTAGTGCACCAAATTATCTGTGAGTGATAAAGTGATATTAAGCATCAGGCTTCAATCATCCGTTTATATTCATTGCTTTCTCCACATGGTTGGAATTTTATTGTTTAAATTAATTAAACCGGTTTTAGAGTCTGACCTGTTGCATCCAATTTCTCCATTGGCATTGATTTGGTCTCCAGATACCCCTTTAAGGTCAGTAGACCCAGCTGCAAAAATTCCTTGCCTCATGTTGCAACTTTGGAGGAAAGTAAGGTTTAAATACAAATTACAAAGCCATACTACACCCATGTTGCCCCTGTTTGGGAACCCCCTATTCCCACCAGGCTTACCACCAACAGCTTTTACTTGGTGGAAACATTCCAGACTACGATATGTTGGTGATTTTTTGATTCGATCTACACTCATGTCCAGAGCACACTTTACCTCTGCTTTTTCCCCTCCGTCGTCTGAATTTTTTAGAACCACCCAAATCTTTCACTTTTTGACCTCCCAGATTCAGGAACATAGAGTAATAAATTATACTGCATTCGAGAGACTTTGCAAATATAGAGCTTTAGAGAGAGGTGCCCTATCCTTTATTTATTCTATCCTGAACTCACCATTACCGGACACCAAACTGGTGTATATGCATGGCTGGGAGGTGGATTTGGGGGAAACCCTCACACTTGAACAATGGTACGATTGTTGTACGACGATAAGTAAGGGTAGTTGGCAGGTTACACTTATGGAAACATCACTGAAGGTCCTGCACAGAGTCTACTTGTACCATCTAGGTTACATCAAATATACCCAAATGTTTCTCCCCTCTGCTTTAGAGGATGTCAAGACATAGGTACAACTCTACATATTTGGTGGACTTGTCCAGTAGTTCGTAGATTCTGGTCTAATATAGGTAGAGGCCTGTTTGAAGTCTTTAAGACAGATGTACCATTATCAGTACCAACATACCTCCTCGGCCTTAAACTGCAAATGTTTACTAATACAGCGTATAAACTCCTGCAATACATACTGATGTCTGGTAGAATACATATAGCTTCTAATTGGAGAACTCCCTCTCTCTCTATGGTTATCCATAGAGTTAACCGTATAGCATTATATGAAAAACTAAACGCCACCCTGACTGATTCTCGGGAGCGTTACCAGCAAATATGGAACCCCTGGTTGAATTGTTCCAAGTCCCCAAATCTACAGTATTTTTTATCTCTCTGATTGAATGCATTAACCCCAGAAGACATTTGATGTGACCCTGTCTCCTATCCCTTCTTCCCTCTGACCAGGAGTGACCCTGAGGCCTACGTTCCTCATTTTCTAGTTCATTCTATTATAGCCATGCCAAAGATATTCAACAAGACCACACTGTTCTTTAAACTGTTAAGGTTTATTGGTTGTTGTTCCTTGGTCGCTTACAAAAATATATTTTTGACTTTTTGTGAAAATAAGAACATTTTGATGACATAGATATGTATACACTGTACATCATCATTTCCTTGCATTGTTAGTTTATGTTCTGTGCAATCATTTCAATAAATATCTTTGAAACTAAATTAATTAAACCAACATATGGGTGATCAGTACAGCAATACACAGGGTAGTGATAACAAATTTAGGCTTAAAACCGTCTATCATTTCTATCTACACAATTTTTTTTGGGGGGGGTGGGGAGCTGTAGACCCCATAGCCGTTTAGGTGGTGGTAGTAGTGGGACCCATAGCCATGGTATTAGCATTGGGAGCAGGGACAGTGGCAGTCGGGGCAAATGCAGGGCACGTAGGCCAAAGGACCCACCATAGTTACACAGTTACATAGTTAATATGGTTAAAAACATGGCTTCATGAGGGATCGGTCATGTCAAACCAATTTAATCAGTTTCTATGAGGAGGTAAGTTCTAGACCACGGCAAATCAATAGATGTCGTATATCTGGACTTCTCCAAAGCATTTGACACTGTATCACATAAAAGGTTAGTATATAAAATGAGAATGCTTGGCCTGGGAGAAAATGTCTGTATGTGGGTAAGTAACTGGCTCAGTGATGTTACACGGAACAGTTTTTCACCATATTTTTTTGTACTGACCATTTATATATTTGTATAGATTAATCATGCCCCCCCTTAGATGTCTCTTCTTAAGACTAAATACATTTAATTCTTTTAGTCTTTCCTCATAAATAAGACCCTTCAGGCCCCTTATCAGTTTAGTCACTCTCCTTTGTACAGAGATTCCAGTCTATGGACTGGTGCCCAGAACTGGACTACATATTCCAGCTGAGGCCACACCAACGCTTTGTACAATGGCAAATTACCTTATACTTCGCTATAAGATGTACCTGCTGATAAGACGTACCCCAGATTTTATAGGAGGAAAATAAGAAAATAAATATTTTTCATTGGACCTCGTATAAGATTCTAAGATCAGACCCCCATGTCAGGACATCAGATCAGACCCCCATCAGACCTCCATGTCAGACCCCCACCAGAACTCAGATCAGACCTCTAAGTCAGACTCCCATCAAACCTCAGATCAGAGATAAAATAAATAACTTCACTTACCTCTCCTGCTCCGCTGCTCCACTTCAGGTCCAGTCGTGCTCCCTTGTCTTCCCCAGCCCCTTCTGCACTGACCGGACTCATCCTAATGTATTGTGATTCTCCATATTGCTTCCTTTGCTGGCTGGATTCATTTTCCTATCACATTATACACTGCTCGTTTCCATGGTTACAGACCAGTCTGCAATCCATCAGTGGTGGTCGTGCTTGCACAGTATAAGAAAAAGCATCAAGATTTCTAGTGGCCAGGACCACATAGGCTGGTGCTTTTTCCTATATTGTGCAAGTACAACCACCACTGATGGATTGCAGGGTGGTTGTAACCATGGAAACGAGCAGTGTATAATGTGATGGAAAAATGAATTCAGCCAGCAAAGGAGGCAATATGGATAATAACAATACATTAGTAAGTGCCTTGTATTAACTTCCTCTACATGATAAATGCCACTTACTGAAGTGAGACAACCCCTTTAAGAAATTGGCATTGGGGAGTGGGGCCGCCCCTTCCAGTTTTTGCCTCAGGAAGTAGAAAGGCTAGATGCACCCCTCCCGCCCACCAATCTATTTTTTTTTAAAACAATTCTTTATTCATTATGTTTTTTTTATACAGAACTAATTACATGAAAGAAAAACATATTGTCCGGGTATTATTGACAAGTCAATAAACTGGGAATGACAACGGCCCGGAGCATAGAAGTATATAAGATAACAATAAACTGTACTATCTCATCAATACAAATATAAAACATCAAGACCTAGTGGAAACCTGGAGATTATAACCAGAAGGCATATAAAAGGAAAAACATCAACATAAAAGTAACTTAGAACAAAGGCCTAAGCAGCCACAGCAATGTATGCCAGGAAATAGCACCAAAAAGGTGCAGCAAAGAAGTAGTAAGGGTTCACTTTAAGGGCCCTTGCACACGAGCACCCTGAGCGGGTCATATGTTCATTGACAATGAATGGGGACAAAACTGAAGCGTTTTATTCCGGTATTGAGCCCCTATGACGGAACTCAATACCGGAATTCAAATAGGGAATATGTGTCCTCACCTCCAGGATCTATTGTGGGCAATCCATGGGCTCCATGTTTTTAGAAAGTGATGTCTGGTGTTAGATTCCCAACCATTAAGCTCTTCCAATCATAAAAGCTGATCAACCCTCTCCTTCAAATGAGCAATCGTAGGGGGTCAGATAACCTCCAATGGAGTGACTTGGCTGCTTAGATAAGCCAACTGATAAGGTAGTTCTTAGCAGGAGTATAATGAGTAGAAGGAAACCAGAGTAGGATGGTTTTATGTGGGAAGGAGATCCTCCACCCACCGTCTGGATTTGTGAGACGACTGTGCTCCAAAAAGGGTCGAATTAGTGGGCAGTCCATCCAAAACTGTGTGGAAGTGCCTCCAGAAGTTCCACATCTCCAGCAATTATCCGATGGGACAATGTTAGCTTTCTTTAGAAAAGCTGGAGTCCTGTACCACCTAGCATAGCTTAAATGAGATCTCCTGAACTGTAATACATGAAGGAAAGACCTTGCAAGTTCCTACACATTGTTCGAACTTCCAAATCAGAGAAAGTATATCCTATCCTAGTTCACCCACCCCCTTGCACACATAATACGGTTTAGGGGTTGCTGAGCGTATAAGCAGATAATTGTACGTGTTGGAAATAGAACTGTAGCGGGGAGGTGGCGAGTTCCTCCAACCAATTACATGACCTGAGAGGTATGAACGAGGACCTCAGGAATGACCGTCCCACTGAACAGAAATTGAACGAGTGCAGGAAAGTCACGTGGGTTCGATGGTCCACTGTAAGCAGGGGAGGCAAATCAAATGCAGGGGATAGATTTATTAGCTGGGATATTGGGATGTCCAGGGAAAGGGAGGAAATAGTGTGTGATAAGGCTGGAACGTGATGAACCCTTAGAGGATCGGGTGATTTTCCATTTTTGCGTTTTTGTTTTTCACTCCCCGCCTTCCTAGAGTCATAACTTTTTTATTTTTCACTTTTTTTTATTTTTCACGTTTTTGTTTTTCACTCCCCGCCTTCCTAGAGTCATAACTTTTTTATTTTTGACTTTTTTTTATTTTTCACGTTTTTGTTTTTCACTCCCCGACTTCCTAGAGTCATAACTTTTTTATTTTTCTGTTCAGAGCCTTATGAGGGCTTTTTTTGTGTGTGGGAGAAGCTGTACTTTCTAATGGCACTTTTTACAGTTGCAAACAATGTAGAGGGAAGCAAAAAAAATAAAAAATCCAAATACGATGGAATTGGAAAAAAAACACAATTATGCCATAGTTTTTTTTTTTGCTTTTTTTTTTTTTTTTTTTTACAGCGTTCACTATGCAGTAAAATTGGCCTGTTAACTTCATTCTCCAGGTCAGTACGATTATAATGATACCACACTTGTATAGTTTTTCTAGCTTTTTAATACAAAAAAAAAAATCGATTTCCATCACCATGTTTGTATGGAGCTGTGTGAGGGCTCATTTTTTTGCAGGGCGATCTCTACTTTTAGTGATACCATTTTGAAGTGTGTGTTACCTTTTAATCACTTTTTATAAAACATTTTTGGGGAGCTGAAGTGACAAAAAAATGGAGAATTGGCCATTTTTATTTTTTTCTGTTACGCCATTCACCATATGGGATTAAGATATTTTAATAGTTTGGGCGTTTTCACACACGGTGATGTGTATTTTTTTATTGGTTAAGTATTTTTATTTTGACTTTTGGGAAAGGGGTAATTTAAATTGAATATTTTTTAAAACTTTTTTTTTACTTTTTAAAAAACTTTTTAAAGTCATCCTGCTTGACTGCCAATCATTAGATTGCCCATTGTGTTTATTGATGGATATATAGCCATTAGTGTTGAGCGAAGCAAGCTTCGAAAGCTTCATCTGAAGTCGCTTCATACAAAACTTCAGAATAATACTGTAGGGAGATCCGTCTCCGTACAGTATTAGAATGTATGGGCTCCGATGAGCCGAAGTAAGTTATTTGCGAAGTCGCACGTCACTTCGTTGAATAACTTTGATAGTTGATTTTTAAAGCGGAAAACCATTTTAATACTTCAAACTGAACTTGGCTCCGGTTCCGGTACTAGTCGGAACCGAAGCCATGTTCGATTTAAAGTAGTTTTCCACTTTAACATCAACTACCTAAGTTATTCAACCAAGTCCTGTGCAGCTTCACGAATAACTTACTTCGGCTCATCAGAACCCATACATTCTAATACTGTATGGAGACAGATTTCCTTACAGTATTATTCCGAAGTTTTGAACAAAGCGACTTTGGATGAAGCATCCGAAACTCACTTAGCCATCATTGAACCTTTAAAAAGGTTGTCTGGGTTCAGAGCTGAACCCGGACATACACTTAATTTCACCCAGGCAGCCTGCCTGATGCTCCGATGCCGCTCTTTTGTTTACATAATACACACTGCCGGGTGGAGGCTTCCGCCCAGCAGTGTGTTCGGTGACGTCACCGGCTCTAATGGGCCGGCTTTAGCACTGCCCTAACCGTTTCACTGGCTAGGGCAGCGCTAAAGCCCACCCATCAGTGCCGGTGACATCACCGGGCTCACTGCTGGGCGGAAACCTCCTCTTGGCAAAGCCCGGTTCATCACAGGAACCAGGCAAAATGCCTTTTCCCTGCGCTAATTAGTGCAGGGCAAAGGAGGGCATCGGAGCAAGAGATGCTCTGATGCTCTAGCCAGGCAGGCTGTCTGGGTGAAATTAAGGGTATGTCCGGGTTCGGCTCCGAACCCGGACAACCCCTTTCATTTTCAATATAACAATTCAGTGCTGCCACCTAGTGACCTGTATTGGTATGTTCCACTAATAGCTGAAGAGGCCTGCTTGAGGCTTCGGGCTATTAGTGAAGTATAACAGGTTCCCTAATCTCAGCCAGGGAACGCTGTTATGGGAGCAGGAGTGCGTGGCTCTTGCTTCTGGCCTGATCAGATTCCTTGGTCACATTTGACCACAACATCTGACGGTGAAATGTATGTGATCAGCCTGAACACGTGGCCGGAGATGAGATATATGTGACAAATAAATGTGAAATTAGGATACTGAACAAGAAGAGTCCTTACTGGGACATCTTGGAGGCTGTTTTCTGGATGTCTTCCACGTCTTTTGTTCGAGCAGATCCAACTACTTCCCACTGAGATTGCGGGTGATGGTAGGAAAGGAAGCCAGATCCCCGTATTCCTCCCAGTTAGGAATAGTTAGACCTGCGAGGTCCAGCCCTGACAGGACACCTGGTAAATCCTCATATTTGCGGATAATGTAACACTTGTTTCCAGATTGAAAGGAGAGCCTGAAAGTGAAGAGCCAGCAGTAAGGTAGCTTACTATGTTTCAACTCCTCTGTTAGGGGTCTGACCAAGCGTCGCTTAGACAGTGTTACAGTTGTGAGATCCTCGAAAAGAGAGAGTGGCTCCTTCAAAAACAAAAGTTTCTTTGGATCCTGCTTCTCTCAAAAAGTCTTGAGCACTTAAGTCTACAAATAATGTCCCTGGGAGGGCCAGAGGGTTTAGGCTTGACTTAAAGAGCGTGATGGGCACGTTCAATAGCAATGATGTTGGCTTATGTATCCCCAAGGACCTGTATGAATATACATTTGACTGAATCAAGTAGGGACTCAGGAAGGAATGTTTCTCCATCCTCTGTTGTCTTAGTCCTCCAACCAATAAGCTATATCAGTAAGATAGGATTGACATTTTGATGTGTCTGTCAGATACTTGTCTATCCATGCTCCTTTGGTGAGCCTCATCTCTCTTTGGCACTACTGCCGGCATTGCGCCATCACCATGGCAACTAGACCTGCTAACAGCAGGGTCGGCATATTAGTGAGCAGAGATGCTGGGCCAATCATGCTCCGTGCCCATGCCTCCTTACAGGGGTGTGTGCAGTCTCCTGTGATTGGTCTTCCTGCCTCACTAGCGTATTGTATATTACCTCTCGAATTCCCAGACTTCTAAACTTCGGTTTGTTTCTGACTTTTGATTGTACCTCTGACATTATCTCCCGCTTCTGACACTGTCTGGTATTTGACTCTGTGTTTTTCTCTTGTTTTGTCTCTGACGTGACTCTCTGGTTTTGACTTAAGCTTGTTGGTTTTGCTCTTAGATTCTGATTCAGTCCCTGTTGTGCCCATCTGGTTCTGACCTGGTCTGTCTGACTATCCCTTCACCCCCAGTTTATGTCCTGTGTACTTAACCAGGTTAGGGACCGTCGTCCAGGTGGGGGCTGCCTTTTATGGTGGATTGTCCAAGTACGTAGGGACAGTGTTCCTTACCTAAAGTGACAATGTCCACAAAGTCTGGGACCCGTGGTGGCTTATAAGTAATAAAGAGAGACCCATACACAAAGACATACATTATGAAAGACAAGGTTTATTAGTGATTGGCAACAACACGTTTTGGGTCGCAATAACTGAGAACAGACCATTTCCCATCTGCACCTCAGGTTTGTTACAAGGGGATTCGGGGGAGTTCTGATAGCCGACAACAGTCATCAACCAAAACCAATATAATCAATGAAATATACTATCATGCCGCTATATAAAGTCCCACCACTGGTTGAATATCTGAGTGTATGATAATTTGTCTCCTCCAAAAAGAGTGTTGGACATTTGAGGGGACCTGCTCTTATGTTTTTAGCTACTTTCACTAAATATTTTCATGTATTTTTTGAGAGGAGATTTAAGAAAAACATTGTACTTTTACTTTTACCTGTAGTTTACTGCTATTCATTGGTATTATTTAATACAGGAGATAAATATTCAGGGACCTTTCACAGCCTCCCCCGATATTTACTTCAAGCCCTCTGCTACCTCTAAAAGCATGGTGCTGAAAACCAGTTAGTGACCGCTGTTAAAACATGTATGGTTGGTCACTAACGGGATAAACATGAAAATGGCTTCTCTCCTGTGTGAGTTTTTTGATGTGTAATAAGATGTGATTTATGAAGAAAACATTTTCCACATTCTGAACATGAAAATGGTTTCTCCCTTGTGTGAATTCTCTGATGTGTAATAAGAGCCGATTTATGGTTAAAACATTTCCCACATTCTGAACATGAATATGGCCTCTCCCCTGTGTGAGTTCTCTGATGTGTAATAAGAGCTGATTTATTGTTAAAACATTTCCCACACTCAGGACATGAATATGGCTTCTCTCCTGTGTGAATTCTCTGATGTATAACAAGAGCTGGTTTATTGTTAAAACATTTCCCACATTCTGAACATAAATATGGCTTCTCCCCTGTGTGAATTCTGTGATGTCTAACAAGATTTTTTTTTACAGCGAAACATTTCCCACATTCTGAACAGGAGAATGGCTTCTCCCCTGTGTGAATTCTGTGATGTCTAACAAGATCTTTTTTTAAAGCAAAGCATTTCCCACATTCTGAACATAAAAATGGCTTCTCCCTGTGTGAATTCTCAGATGATGAACAAGATCTGGTTTATGACTAAAATGTTGTCCACATTCGGAGCTTAAAAATGGCTTCTCTCCTATGTGAGTTCTCTCTTGTGTAAAAGGACCTGTTTTTACAGCAAAACATTCCCCATGCTCTGAATATGAATATGGCTTTTCCCTTGTGTGAATTCTCTGATGTTTAACAAAAGCTGATGTCTGGGTAAAACATTTTCCACATTCTGAAGAGAAGAATGACTTCTCGTCTGTGTGAATTCTCTGATGAGTAACAAAATCTCTTTGTAGAGCAAAGCATTTCCCACATTCTAGACAAGAAAATGGCTTCTCCCTTGTGTGAATTCTTTGATGTAAAACGAGAGCTGATTTCTGGTTAAAACATTTGCCACATTCTGAACATGAAAACGGCTTCTCCCCTGTGTGAATTCTCTGGTGGATAACAAGAGCCGATTTCTGGTTAAAACATTTCCCACATTCTGAACATGAAAACGGCTTCTCCCCTGTGTGAATTCTCTGATGCTGAACAAGATCTGATTTCCAGTTAAAACGTTTTCCACAATATGAACATGAAAATGGCTTCTCCCCTGTGTGAATTCTCTGATGTCTGACAAGTTCCGATTGACAGCTATAGTAGCTCTTACAGTCTAAACATGAAAATGGCTTCTCCCTTACGTCAGCTGTTTGATGTTCTTCCCTTCTGTAACTTTTATTTTGTGTTATAGTCTGTGATGAATCAGATGATACATTTTTGATGTGAATGGATGAAGATATATTTTGGATATTGGCATGTTCTTCATATGTATCTGGTGTTATACCACAATCATCTACTTTAAAATCTGAAGATCTGAGAAGTTCCTCTGAGTTCCTGGTACAGTCATCTGCCAAGAATAAAACACATTAGAATTATTTAACCTTAAAATTCCGCAAATTGTTTTGATACATTTTTTAAATAAAATTTTTATATGAAACAAACAAATGAGAAAAAAAAAAAATCATTTTTTTTCTTTGCATCGCTATATTGTGACCCCCATAACCTTGTTATTTTAATGTCTATGAGACTGTGTGAGGGCTCATTTGTTGTGGGCCAATCTGTACTTTTCATTAATGCCAATTTGGGGTGCCTATGATTTTTTGATCACTTTTTATTCATATTTTTGTGGGAGGTGAAGCGAGCAAAAAATAAAAATAAAAAAATCACGAATCGGCCTTTTTTACTTTGTTTTCCATTTGGCCAATGCTTTTATTTTAATAGTGCATGATGTGTATTTTTAAAAATTATTTATGTAGATTTTTTCATTATAGGGAAAGAAGGTGATTTGAATTTTTTTATTTTTTTATTTTTCTTAATATTTTTTAAAATGTTTAACCTTTAGGGCCCTTGCACACGACCGTGGAGCACGGTCCGGGACGGTCTGTGAAAGCCCGGACCGTGCTCCTTCTGAGAGCAGGAGCGCACGGCGTCATTGGTTGCTATGACGCCGTGCGCTTCCTGAGGCCGCCGCTGTACAGTGATACACTCTATATGAGCAGTGTATGATACAGTGTATCACTGTACAGCGGCGGCCTCAGGAAGCGCACGGCGTCATAGCAACCAATGAAGCCATGCGCTCCTGCTCTTATCTGTTCTTAGGGACATCTACTGCTTCCTCGATTTGCATAATTTCATGGCTTGTCTTCTTGGTTATGCAATTTCAATGTTAGGGGGTGTAGATAAACCCCCTTCCCTACTTCAGAATTAGATTGCTGGGACCCTGACATCTTCTCATGATACAACATAATTCGGGAGGTGATGCTTGTCTTTCATGCTTGCCATGAGGTTCGTTATGTGTTAATGATAATCTATGTAACATCTGGGTCTCCTCCTCCTAGACAGTGGCGACCATGACACTTACAGCCTCCAAAGAATCCTCTCTAATTTGGGTGTATGGAACTTGCTATGACCATAAAGGAGCTAATGGATCCTCAATCCCAAAACTGGGCAAATACTTTTTCTTCAATGAAACAAGCCTTGTTCACATAAGTAAATTTCATGTCCATATTCCAGGTATAGTTTTTACATCCATATTATAAAAGCTCAGCAAACATAAAACCTAACCTAAAAATGTAACATAAAATTGTATCATCCAGTGGAGTAGAATCCGGTGAGGTCTGGCTTTCTGGGGTGAAGACAGTGGCCACTCTAGCTGCTGAAGAGGTCACAGTTAAAGGGGTGGGCTGCTGTAGAGGTCACTGTTAAAGGGGGGGGGCTGCTGTAAAGGTCACTGTTAAAGGGGCGGGCTGCTGTAGAGGTCACTGTTAAAGGGGCGGGCTGCTGTAGAGGTCACTGTTAAAGGGGCGGGCTGCTGTAGAGGTCACTGTTAAAGGGGCGGGCAGCTGTAGAGGTCACTGTTAAAGGGGCGGGCAGCTGTAGAGGTCACTGTTAAAGGGGTGGGCTGATGTAGAAGTCACTGTTAAAGGGGCGGGCTGCTGTAGAGGTCACTGTAAAAAAGGGCAGGCAGCTGTAGAGGTCACTGTTAAAGGGGCGGGCAGCTGTAGAGGTCACTGTTAAAGGGGCGGGCAGCTGTAGAGGTCACTGTTAAAGGAGCAGGCTGCTGTAGAGGTCACTGTTAAAGGGGCGGGCAGCTGTAGAGGTCACTGTTAAAGGAGCAGGCTGCTGTAGAGGTCACTGTTAAAAGGACGGGCCGCTGTAGAGGTCACTGTTAAAGGTTCTGGCCGCTGTAGAGGTCACTGTTAAAGGGGCGGGCACTGTAGAGATCACTCTCGATATCTTTTAACGACACAAACACACACAAACAGTAAATGAAATAAATTAAATATACCCGGGCGAAGCTGGGTCCTTCAGCTAGTTCAATATAAAACTGTATCATCCAGTGAAGGAGCAGAATCTGTGAGTCTTCTCTGCTTTACTTAGTGGTCACTACTCACCTGAGCTGTTATCTGTAGGAATGTCCTCTATACTCTGCTCATCACCACTCACATCTGTCTCTGGAGGATTAATATTGTTCAGATCTTCACCCGGATTCACAAGCTGTGAAAGAAATATTGTAGAAGTCATCAGACGGTTGGAGAAGTCGTGTGGAAGGTTTTATATGACCTGAAAGGACGACCAAAAATGACCGGACAGCAGGAGTTATCTGACCTAAATATCTGTAAATCTCCTGTATACATCCAATCTATTGGAAAAATACAGCCCCCCTTGAAAATTCAAAAGGAGGGCGGGTGCACGCCCAAGAGGAGCTAAGTCCACAATAGCATGTTTGATGAAGGCTTAAAGGAGCATCCACTGTCCAAAGGATAGGGGATAACTATCAGATCAGTTGGGGGTCCAACTGAACGCATAGCTCCCGCACTGAATCCTGACCCATTCATTTCAATGGCTCTGTGTTTTTTTCATGCATCAGTTCTGCGTTGCGTGAAAAACGCAGCATTTTCTATATTCTGCGTTTTTCACGCAGCCTCGGCCCCATAGAAGTGAATGGGGCTTCAGTGAAAAACACACTGTATCCTGAAGCACGTGCGGGTACAATGCGTTTTTCACTGATGGTTGCTAAGAGATGTTGTTGGTAAACCTTCAGTTTTTTATCACGTGCGTGAAAAACGCATCAAAACACATTGCACCCGCACGGAAAAAACTGAACAACTGAATGCAATCGCAGACAAAACTGACTGAATTTTCTTGCAAAATGGTGAGAGTTTCCCTGAACGCACCCTGACCTAATCCGTCACGCTCGTGTGAAAGAGGCCTTAGGGTCTGCTGACATTAGCATATCGCTAATATCAGCAGGTTTAACAGGCTTAAATCTGATGACAGAAACCCTTTAAAAGACCGCAGCTTGTTTCACCACGGTGCTGCCCTAGATTTCTGGCTTCATTTACGCCAGGAAAATGGTGTAAATGAAGATAAATGTATCGGAGCTGCTGGTCACGTCCCCTTCCCTGCCCTTGTCACACCCCCTTTCAAAAAAGTGGCGAGTACGGTGAAAAGTGGGGAGATGCAACAACTTTGTATAAAGTTGCAGTTGCGACTTTTTAACGCCACTTTCCAGGCGCAAAGGAGATGATAAATCCCCCCCCCTATGTTCATCATCAAACTGGGGAAAGACTGAACCCAAAGTGTGTACAGAGGTCAGTGAAAGGTGGAGGAGCAAGTATCATGGTCTGGGAAATGTTTTTGGCAGCAGGGATCGGGCCTCTCATACAGCTACATGGCAGAGTGAATGCAAATGTTTATCAGAACCTTCTTCGACAACGTGTGGTTCCATCACTCAATCAGCCAGCAATTTTCATGCAGGACAATGCCCCCTGTCAAAAAACTCAAGCAGTTCCTTGAAAATCGAAATAATGAAATGGTCAGCCCAGAGTCCTGATCAAAACCCAATAGAAAACGTCTGGAAAATTCTTGATGACAACATTGTGGCCAAGAAACCCACTAAAGCCACTGAACTGAGGGGGTGCCACTACTACAGAAGACCAGTGCAGACGGTAATATTAGGAGAACTGTGTTACTGAGGGTTGTGCCAGAACACAACAGTTTAGGACAGGCCATGCAAAGTGATAAAACGACAGAATTTGGTGCCAGTGGTAGTGTGTGAGGTTAGACCACGTGCGGTGCCTAAGGAGAGTGACCGTGGACTGTAGACAGATAGAGATGGAAAGCCTAAGTAGAGTGGTGCAGCCATGAGACTGCTAGTTGGCCAAAGGACAAAGACCAGAGGGTCCAAAATGCCCATAGGGTGCCTCACAGAGTGATGGCCCCGAGAAAGATGACAGATCTTAGTTGCACTACTCTTCTGCAACCACAAAAGGTCTGCAGCAGTTCACAGAGGAGGCCATCTTAAAACTCCATAGGCAGAAAATTGTGAGAAGAACCAGACAACATGTAATGTCTATGGTCAGCTGTAATCCTGCCATCTCCACCTTTCTCATTATACAAGGATAAAACATATAATACTGGTGGATAAAACAAGACTGAACACAAGACCTTCACAGCCTTCTACACATCATAGGGGACATTTCATGAGACCTTATCTCCATCTACCTGATCATCCTGTGGGACATTGTGATGTTCTTCTGAACCATCCTGTGGAAGAAGAGGACTGGGACATCTCTCCGGTGTTCTTCTCTCTTCCTTAACTGTAGGAAACACATCCAGTGACTGAATTCATTCCTTACATACAGATAATGAGAGGACGTGTGGATTTAGTCATGTCTATTACCTGGTGATGTGAGGGGCCGGTGATCCTCCATCATGACGTCCTTGTACAGATCTTTGTGTCCTTCTAAATACTCCCACTCCTCCATGGAGAAATAGACGGTGACATCCTGACACCTTATAGGAACCTGACAACACAATGATACAGTCATCACCCAGATCCCTTCATAGCGTTCCTGTATAATGTCCCAGCATTCCCAGCAGTGTCACCTCTCCAGTCAGCAGCTCAATCATCTTGTTGGTGAGTTCTAGGATCTTCTCTCTATTGATTTCCTCATGTATCAGGGGGTGAGGTGGAGGCCCTGTGATTGGGCTCAGAGTTCTTCCCCATCCTCCAGACACAGGGTCCTGACAGCGCTCACTAGAGGTCTTCTTCACTACTGTGTAGTCCTGGTTATGGAGAGACACAGTAATAAATATCACTCCATACATCTCCAGAGTCCCTCACCTCTCCAGTCATGTCCATCTGTTAGTAACATAGATAAGATGATGTAATGTGACATCATCAGAATCTCTCACCTCTCCAGTAAGCCGGAAGAGGATCTCTAGGGTGAGATTTATTATAGTCTCCGCCATCTTGTCCCTGTCCCTATCCATCCTTGACGGGTCAATCAGGAGAAGGATCTTATATAGAAGATCTCCACTGAGCGGATCCTATATTGTAGGAACCTGAATGGAGAGAAGATGAGACGATGGAAAATCCTACAAAATCCCATGTAAAATACAATTACTGGAGATAATAAGAGGAGACATCGGAGGAGATAATCAAGTGTAGCTGTGTCCCAGCACTATGATGGTGGAGGAGGCAGGACAGGAGCAGGGGCCCCTTCTATGATGGTGGAGGAGGCAGGACAGGAGCAGGGGCCCCATCTATGATTCCATCACACAGGATAGAAGTCCTTCTACTATACAGCAGATAAAGTCCTTCCAGTAACAGTATCCAGTGTCCATCCCATCTCTTACTACAACCCCTAGGAGTAAAAGGGTTAACCCTTTTGCTACCAGACCCTATTTGCGCATGCAGTGCAGCAGGCGCAATGGCCGGCGGTTCTCCGCTGTTTTGAACAGCAGAGACCCACGGCTAATGACTGCAACGCACAGTAATGCTGATTGCGATCATTAAAGCCTTTACATACAGTGACCAAGTGTGATCACAGCATCTAAAAAAGCACAAAACCCTGAAGCTTGCGCTTTGGGGCTTCTTACCGGCATCCTCTACGGCCAATGAGGAGGCTGGGTCTCTGAAGAGACCCAGGGTATTGGAGCTGCAATTCTTATTTTGTCCAGGAGGTGGCAGGCCAACATAAGAAATGAGCAATTCTAGTACCTATATGGCTATATAAGAAACATAACGGTACAAAATTAAAGAAAAAATACAGTCTTGTACCTTCAAACACGAGCTACAAAACCATAAAAAGGTAAAAAAATATATAAAAGTTTAAAAAAAGTTAAAAAAAAAAGTTTAAATCACCCCCATTTCCGTAGAAAAAAAAATATAAACATCATGGGCATCACCGCGTCCAAAAACGCCATTACTATTAAAATATAAAAATATTTTTTCCAATACTGCGAATGGCATTACAGAAAAAAGGGTCAAAATGGCCAATTTGCCATTTTTTTCATCGCTTCTCTTACCCCAAAAAAAAAAAGTAATACAATGTGATCAAAAAGTCATACACACGCTAAAATTATATCAATCAAAACTACAGATTGTGCTACAAAAAATTACCTGCTCAGTAGATATCTCTATAAAAAAAGTTATGGGGGTCAGAATTTTGTGATCTAAAAAAATTTTTTTTTCTCAAAGTCTAAATTTAATTTTACACTATTTAGACATAAAAGACCTAAACATATGTGGTATCGTTGTAATCGTACTGACCCAGAGAATGAAGGGCACAGGTCAGTTTTGCCGCATAAGGAACGCCGTAGAGATAAATCCCGTAAAACTGCGGAGGAATTTTTTTTTTTTTTTTTTAATTCTACGCCATTTGGAATTTTTTTCCTGCTTCCCACTACATTGTATGTCCTACTAAATGGTGCCATTAGAAAGCACAACTGGTCCCTCTTTTTGATCTGGGGAATTAATGCTTACATGTGCATCTGTATAGTTTCTCCCTGTATATTAGACCAGAACTTCATCATTTTGTGCAATCTGGACCTTAAATGATCCATAATCCGATTATTTATGAGCTAATATATAAATGGATATTGACGCGCAAGAAAAACAATTGTCCCGGGGCTCAACGTGCTGTATAAAAAAAAGGAACTTACACTCACCTAACCGATCCCCGGCTGCTGCAGAGTCAGTAATTATAATTTGGACGGAGTTAGAGGCATGGCCTAGCATGAAACAAATTGATGCGATGCACGCTGTACATATTGTGCCTCTTTGCAATTTTCAAAAGTTGGGAGGTATGGACATGTATGGGGGAGGGGGAGACAAGTGGGCTAAAGGACCTTTCATGATGTCATAACCATGTGATCATATGTGGGAGGAGTCAGGCTCCAGGCTGTGCTGCTAGAGGAGGTAAAGGACCTTTGATTATGTCATGACCATGTGATCATATGTGGGAGGAGTCAGGCTCCAGGCTGTGGTTTCTCTGTCTCTCTGCAGTGACCACGCTCATTCCTGACCAGCCCCTCCGCTCATTTCGGCCGAGCATGCTCGAGTGCCATTTTTGCGTATTTGCGTACGCATTTTAAAATTCGTACGCTAATCATAATCATATTTTAATCTATACGCAAATGCGTACGAATAGCGTACAAATTCAATTCGTATGCTGTTCGTACGCATTTGCATATAGATTAAAATATGCGTATGAATAGCGTACGAATTTTAAAATGCGCAAAAATGGCACTCGAGCATGCTCGCTCATCTCTAGTTAAAACGCATCAGTGATTGCGAATTAATCACTTTTTGTACATGAAGGTGACAACAGGAGCCCTGGAGGCAACAGCAGGACAACCCCCAAAAAGAGAATGGTTCTGCAGGTGGTGGCCACAGACAGTTCCTCTCTCCTTATCCATCCGGATTCTTCTCTAGTTGTGTCCTTGTCACTACTGGTGGCCTACGGCAGTATCTGCAGCCCTATTGGGTTACACAGTAAGTGCAGCAGGTTATAGAGCAGGAGGAGCTGTGCAGATGATATATCGTTTTATAAGAAAAGATTCAGCAGAACTTGTATTTCAGTTACTTTACATTTTTGCAAATCCTGGGCTTTGACCTCAAGGAGACGGTCCTATCAGTGACCAAAATAACCAGCTGTTCTTTCTTCAATTTTTCAGCATCATCAGCAAAGTTTTCTCATTTAAATACGTATATGAAACCTGTAGTGTCGTTCACTGTAATATCACAGTCACAGTCAAATTTTTACAAGTTTTAGTGTAAAAATTTTTAAAATTTTATTACATTTTATTTGGCACAGAACAGTGTACCACCTGGCATATGCCATGCATCACCGTGTATTGTGGTGGGCTCCAACTGACCATTTGTACAAGATTATTGCTTAGGAGAAGGTGATTCCGCTATGGCTATAGGTATCAGCTCAAAATCTCTCAGACCTCGGATGATGGTGGCTCTGTGCCGACATCTCCCATGTGGAATTTTCCACGATATAGCAATGTGAGCAAGACTATCCTCCTTCTTCCCATCATTTTAGTAGAAGGCCACCTCCACACACAGTATGGTATCATCATAATCATCAACAACGTCATCAGCTACTCCTTCTCCTGATCAGTCCCCTCCTCTTCCTTGTCCTCTGCTCTTCATCGGTCATCCATAACAGAATGTGGGAGTAACAATAAAAAGTGCCCGTTACTAGGATTACAGATGCCACAGTCTGAGTGTGACCAGCGTCCATACCTCACCCAGAGACTGTTACTAGGATTACAGATACCACAGCCTGAGCGTGACCAGAGTCCATACCTCACCCAGAGCCTGTTACTAGGATTACTGATAACAAAGCCTGAGTGTGACCAGAGTCCATACCACACCCAGAGCCTGTTACTAGGATTACTGATACCACAGCCTGAGCGTGACCAGAGTCCATACCTCACCCAGAGCCTGTTACTAGGATTACAGATACCACAGCCTGAGCGTGACCAGAGTCCATACCTCACCCAGAGCCTGTTACTAGGATTACAGATACCACAGCCTGAGTGTGACCAGAGTCCATACCTCACCCAGAGCCTGTTACTAGGATTACAGATACCACAGCCTGAGCGTGACCAGAGTCCATACCTCACCCAGAGGTTGTTACTAGGAATACAGATACCACAGCCTGAGTGTGACCAGAGTCCATACCTCACCCAGAGCTTGCTACTAGGATTACAGATACCACAGCCTGAGCGTGACCAGAGTCCATACCTCACCCAGAGCCTGTTACTAGGATTACTGATACCACAGCCTGAGTGTGACCAGAGTCCATACCTCACCTAGAGCTTGTTATTAGGATTACAGATACAACTAACATGTGATGACCTTTGAATGGATTACAACCACCACTCAGTTTTGCAATAATCTGTACATCTACCTCAAGTGATTCTCAGTATATGTTCGTTATTTATTCGAACAGACCCTCTTTATTTTACCACCTCATTTGCACCCAAGGGTGCTGGCATTACGACAGTGACCCTACCTTCCCTGCACCTTAAACCCTATACCTGTGATGGCTAACCTTCAGCTGTGGTGAAACTTCAACTCCCAGCATGCTCCATTCATTTCTATGGAGTCCTGAGAACAGACAAGCAATGATATAACTTGGGAGTTGTAGTTTTACCACAGCTGGTGTGCCGGAGGTTAGCCACCACAGCCCTATACAATCAGGGACAGCTCAACCAACATCTGGCAGGAAATCCGTCAACACCAGAGTGTGCTCCAAAGGAATCCTTGTTTTTCATCACTGTATGCTGTCTAGGGAGCTCTGCTAAACTGTGAGTACCAACTACTACACCCATCAGGCCACCACGACACTCACGCATGTCCTTGTGGCCCAATCGCTAAGCTGTTAGAGTTAGGTAAGGCTACTTTCACAATGGCGTCATGGGTGTCCATCGGTCTGTTCCAGTGGGTGAACAGCCTGCCGGATATGTGCTGCCGCTATTGCACTTCTGAGGCCGGAACTATGCTCCGTCCCCATTCACTGTAATGGGGGTGGGCCGGATTTCCGGCCGCAGCACGGTAAACATGTTGAGAGGCAGCCGGACTAAAATTACAACAGTGCTGTTCACTGATAATAGAGATGAGCGAAGCGATTCGTTGATTCGTATCGAATTTTGGAAATTTTCAACTGTGAAGCGAATCCTATTATTAGGCGATTCGTTTTGTATTATTCGTAAATGTATGCAAAATTTTACACGCTAACTATACGTAAGATACGTAGGAACCGTACGAAACGTACGCATTATGCGTCAGCGGGACAATGACAATACGCCCACGCAATAGCGGGAAAGTGAAGATACACCCCCCCTCAGAACTGGAAAAAAACAGCCCAGCCCACCGGGAACTAACTATTTGCACGTATAGGGAGTGAAGACTCCTCCCTCAGTACTCCACCCTCCTCTGAGTCACTCAGTCTGAACCAGTTTAGACCAGTGCTGACTGCTGACCTGAGAGCAAGTATTTACTGCAAGCAAGCATGGCTCAAAAAAAGCTGCATGGCCTGCGTCCCAATTGGAACGAAATGTACTTTGGGGGCGAATTACCAGAACCACCGCCCGCTGCAGACATCAGGATGTCACAGGTTCAACTCTGCGAGAGAAACACAGCTTCAGTGCCTGGGTCATCAACTGCTGCTGCGACTAGTGAGGCGGCTGGAGCATCTGCAGTTTTTTGTGCGGCTGCAGTGTCCACTCTGTCTTGTTCAGCGGAGGTGGCTGGAGCGTCCACTTCGCCGCCCAGGAAGAGATCCACCCCTTCCATACACCAGAATCCCATTGTTCCGGCATCTGCGACGGCCCATGCACAGACCCTCTGGGAGTATAAAACTGCAGTGGAGGACTGGGTCATACTGAAAACCAAACCAGAGTTCCCTTCCTGCATTCCAGTGAAGGATCTCCCAGCCTAGGATGGTCAAGTTCTTGACCACCCTAGGCCGGGAGATCCTTCACTGGAATGCAGGAAGGGAACTCTGGTTTGGTTTTCAGTTGGACGAGGGTCTGGCTTCCTGCAGGATGACGAGGATGGGAAGGAGTATTTTGTGGGCTGCCGTTGTGAAACGGCCATACCTGCCACAACATCCGCATAGCCTGTACATGGGGGATCAGGTGGAGTACACCCCCATGGCATCCCTGAAAGGCCCATTTGCGACCGGGGTTACCCTCCTTTCCAAGCTTCTGGTGCCTACAAGAGAACCCGAAGTGTGGCCAGATAAACCACCAGGTCCAGGACGCTTGCGCTGCCTGCAGGAGTTCCTAGATGGCGTCCTCCGGTTCAGGGAAAAGCTGGAGCCTCAGCCGGAGCCTCTGATTCTAGGACTGCCAGCACCACCACCACGACAGTCCTTACAGGTGGGTCAGCTGACCACGTCATTGTTCACCTTCCAATCTATGGTGATCCACCAGTACCAGCTGCCGTAGAAGGTGAAGTCAGCAGCAGCCAGGGAAGCTGGGTCTTCTACCTGGATGCAACCTTGCCTCCACTGCTGCAGCTGGAAGTTCTTCTTACTGTCCCAGCAGGAGCATCCAGAAAAGCTGAAATAGCTGCAGCACTCGCCAGTGTGACCACCACCCGGACCCGGTCAAGTCTGAATTCCGGAAAAAGAGGGCACTGGAGCTCCACCACCGCAGCGAGCTTGGCCTACAAGAGGCAAGAGCGTCCTTATATGACCTTTAGCAGCAGCTCGAGTGAGGAGGATTTCAGGTCCCTCATCTGAGGAACCCAACTACTGGCAGTGTCAAGGACACTGCAGGAGGACCTATGGGAGCCACACCATGGACTGTACCCGACAGGTGAGAGCTAGTTGGCACTTGTTTTTGTTTAGTTTGTGTTGCCCCTGTTTAACTCTCACCCAGATGGGACATGGTTTGTCAGGACCCCCCATTCTGCAGAAAATTCCCTGTTGCGCCGAAGTGCGTCTATTTTCCCCCTTCTCAGGTTACTTGGGAGACATTTTGCAAAAAGGGTTCTCTGATTGCTGCTATTCTCTATTATCCATGTGGATTACACATTATCTGTTTGGATTACAATTTTACCGCACGTGGAAATTTTGGAAATATGTGTTCCAGACAGACCAGTGTTTTTAATCATTGCCAACTAGGAGCCATAAGAGAGACTCAAATGTTATATCTGAGCCTTTTATGCTTGCAATGTGAATTCATTGCACTGAAATGTTTCCATAATTGCTGTATTTAGGCTACACTTTTAACTAGTTTTACAGCGTGTACTGTTAGCCTTGTGTGGTTTCCTTTTTCGGTTACCATTTATCCCTTATGCCTTATTAGTCGGTGTTTTTGTTAAATTATTAACTTATTGAAAGCTAACAGCAGTGAGGCAACCTTATTTTTCTAGTTCATTATAGTCTTCCCTCTAAAGCTGTAGGCCCGGCCCTACCTCGTGCGTATGACGCATTAAGCCGCGTCAATTGTACGTTAATAGATTCGTACGCACTTTTGTACGCTAATGCTTACATTTGCGTACTTTTAACTACCTGACTGTACGTACGTAATTTACGCAGGAATGTCACAAAACGATTGTTTTTTTTCTATGTAGATCGACGAATAAGTTTGTGCGAATACGAATCTTGTCAGATATTTGGCGAATATTCGGCGAATAAAATTTTGAATGATTCGCTTCATCTCTCTACTGATAAAGGTTGATTCACACTGACCAGAAATTATGGCCACCAACGATGTTGGAGACGTGAAGGAGAGCGCTATGCATCAGCCACTGTTGTCACCGACGACCTTTGGTGTTGGTGGAGTTACAGTTGGGCAAGTGTGTCTAGGCAATACAGAACTGCCTGAACTTTGTGAATGGTCAGTAAACAAGTTCATACTACTTAAAGGGGTTATCCCCATGAATAGTGTTAAAAATTAAAATCAGAACATCATATAGGACATGACACATCTTTCTAACAACAGCTAGAACCAGCCCTGTACCTCACATGGATCCAGAGATCTCCACATTCATTGCTCTGCTAGATTTTTATCAAGCTGACAGCTGAGGGGAGTGTCTTTTCTGCTGCAGCTAAGGGGGCGTGTCTCAGCTCTCCCTATCACAGCTCAGGAGGTGTGTCTCAGCTCTCCCTATCACAGCTCAGGAGGTGTGTCTCAGCTCTCCCTATCACAGCTCAGGAGGCGTGTCTCAGCTCTCCCCATCACAACTCAGAAGGCAGTTGAAGGATGAAACTGAGCATGTGCGGCCTCTCAGAGAGCAGGTCAAAGAAATAAGAATTAAGTGGCGCTATAAACAGATACATTTACTGAATATCTCAGTATCTACACAAATTTTTTTTATTACATGCAATTACAAAAGTATTCAGATCCAGGTGCTGGTTTGAAAACTGTAGAATATTTTTCGTGGGACAACCCCTTTAAATAACATCATTAATCCAGTCATTGTGCCTCTCTATGAACAACACATGCCTAATTTCATCTTCATGGAGGACAATGCGCCAGTCATCAGGTCACATCAGTATGGGACGGCTGCTGGAGACTGGGGGACCTCTAATGGT
>ONZH01031218.1:0-20558 GCA_900303285.1 Rhinella marina
ACACCAGGTATGTGAGATAATTTAGCAAGAGAACGCACAGTACAGTGGCCTATTAAAATGCCTAGATATTGTATATTTCAAAGTACACAGCCGTGTACTAACTGAACAGACGGTGGGTATTTACACCAGGTATGTGAAATTATTTAGCAAGAGAACGCACAGTACAGTTGCCAATTAAAAGGCCTAGATATTGTATATTTCAAGGTACACAGCAGTAGTGCCAAATATAGTTTGGTATGTAGCAGAGCACCTAATACACCACTAATGCCTCTCTCTGTCCCTACTCCAGCAGCTATCCCTGAATACAGCAGCCGTTCTCTGTAAAGTCTATATTGTAGTAAAGCTATCACTGAAGTCCACTGTAGTAGCCCTGATAAGGGCTTTTATTCACGCTCCTGCCTGTCCAACAGCTAAAATCTGTCTCTCCCTTCTCCAGCCTCTGTCCCTGACTAAGTTCACGCAGCATATGCGTACGAGCAGGAAGAGCTGAGTTTTTATGATTCGAGGTCACATGGTTTTTCCAGCCAATCCATGTAGACGCTGTTTTCGCGCTGCCAGCGTGCTCAGCGTGCCTGTCATACCCCCCCCTGCATGTTGATTGGTGGAAAAAGAGCGCCAGGGAAGGTGGGAGGGGAAACGAATTCTAAGTGCGCCATCGCCGTTATACTCGATTGAAATCGAGTGTGCCGAATATCGTAGTATTCGATCGAATACCAGCTCGATCGAACACTACTCGCTCATCTCTAGTTATTAACATTAAACTCCCTGATTAAGTCAACAAATTCATTACGGTTCCCATTCCAGATAACAAAAACGTCATCAATGTAACGTGTCCAAAACACAATCTTCTCATTCCACCAAGTGTGGTGGTCTGGAAATACGATGTGGGTCCTCCCACCAGCCCAGGAAGAGGTTGGCATAGGTGGGGGCACAGGGGCTCCCCATTGCCGTCCCCCTGAGCTGGTGGTAGTACCGCATATTAAAGATGAAGAAGTTGTGTTTTAGGACAAATTGTAAGAGTTGTAAGATGAACACATTATGGGTCCGAAATTGTATTCCCCTTGAATTGAGATAATGTCCCACTGCCAGCAGTCCTTGTTCGTGTGGAATAGAACTGTAAAGCGCTTCCACATCAATGCTTGCCAACCAGCAGTTCGGTTCAATCGTCAGGGAATCAATTTTATTCAGAAAATCAGTGGTGTCTCTCGTATAAGAGGGAAGAGCAGTGACGAAATCCCTCAGAACACGATCCAAATAGACACCACTGTTCTGAGTGAGAGACCCTACTCCCGATACTATGGGTCGTCCCTTTAGGGGATTGACACCCTTGTGGATTTTTGGTAACCCATAAAATGTTGCGGTGGTAGGTCTACAAGGAAGCATGAAGGTGAACTCCGATTTACTAATCACCCCAGTCCCAATACCCATTTTCAGATGTCTCTCAATTCCAATTCGAATCTCTCTGTGGGGTCATTTTCCATAACCTGATAGTTCTCCTTATCCTTTAGGATATCTAGACACATTTTAAGATATTTTTCATGCTCGAGAACCACCAGGTTCCCCCCCTTGTCTGCAGGTTTTATAATAATTGAATTATCCCTTTCCAAAGATCTAAGAGCTTCAGCTCTCTGACTCCTCTGACTCCAGCAGCCTGAATCACCTCCTCATCTTTGACACAAAAGTGGGAAGAGGAGCTGACTAGGAGTTCTCTCAATTTAATGAAAATCCTTTTAGAGGAAGAAAATAAACAATTTGAATTGACCTCTAGGAGACTACAGGAACTTATTGAGGGAGCCTTGAAATTTAAGGGACAGGAGGAATTCAGTAAACGAGAATCCTCATTACAAACATCTGTACTTAGGTTCCAAAATTTGATCAAGGAACGGAAGCATAGACAATTTGTGAGGGACCTGTATGAGTTTAAGGAAAATAGAGCTTATTTACAGATCAGGAGGAACAAGACTCCATCAGGGTCAGAGGTGTCCTCCTCTGATCAGGATTCTGTTGATTTGATCAGACAGCTCCGAGAAAGGGTAGACCGACACGTGGGGGTCAATCCTTTAGGAGACAAGGACGGAAGGGACAGAGATGGTACAGACAGAGAGGGAATGTAAACAGAGATTATCAACAAACAATGTTCCAATTATCTGGAGTACCCCACTATGGGGAACTGAATGTACCTGTACAGCATTCGCAATCGGCGCCCTCTATGCCCTCTTCTCTGCCTTCCTCCTCCTCTGTTGCTTCTTCTTCCTCTTTTTTAGAGAAACAACAGGCCCCGTATCAACTACGGGACCGTATGAAAACACACTAGGTTCCTCTAATGAATTACAGATACTGAATCTATCATCTCGTATTTTCACTAACACTGAATTAAATGTCCTACGCAAGGGATTATCATTTGTACCTACAACTATGTTTCATCTTTTTACATGGGTTAAAGATTTACATCTTTTCTGTAGAAAATTGAAGTGGCATAAGTTTTGTAAAAATAATAATCGTCAGACATGTGAGAAATTGGGAATTCAAGAGGAAGATTATCCCGATCTTGAGAACTTGATGAATCTCTGGGAAGAGGGCACTCGTAAACCAGGGGTAGGCCCTTTCACTACACTATCACGTAAAAGCACCAGAATGCCTCCGGTTTTTAATTATGAGCACATTGATATCTTTCTCCAGATGGTCATCTCTGAGCTGGAACAGCTTAATGTAGGACCTCCAGATAGGTTTAATCTGACCCGTAATGAAGCTGAAGCTCTTAGATCTTTGGAAAGGGATAATTCAATTATTATAAAACCTGCAGACAAGGGGGGGGGGACCTGGTGGTTCTCGAGCATGAAAAATATCTTAAAATGTGTCTAGATATCCTAAAGGATAAGGAGAACTATCAGGTTATGGAAAATGACCCCACAGAGAGATTCGAATTGGAATTGAGAGACATTCTGAAAATGGGTATTGGGACTGGGGTGATTAGTAAATCGGAGTTCACCTTCATGCTTCCTTGTAGACCTACCACCGCAACATTTTATGGGTTACCAAAAATCCACAAGGGTGTCAATCCCCTAAAGGGACGACCCATAGTATCGGGAGTAGGGTCTCTCACTCAGAACAGTGGTGTCTATTTGGATCGTGTTCTGAGGGATTTCGTCACTGCTCTTCCCTCTTATACGAGAGACGACACTGATTTTCTGAATAAAATTGATTCCCTGACGATTGAACTGAACTGCTGGTTGGCAAGCATTGATGTGGAAGCGCTTTACAGTTCTATTCCACACGAACAAGGACTGCTGGCATGGGACATTATCTCAATACAAGGGGAATACAATTTCAGACCCATAATGTGTTCATCTTACCACTCTTACAATTTGTCCTAAAACACAACTTCTTCATCTTTAATACGCGGTACTACCACCAGCTCAGGGGGACGGCAATGGGGAGCCCCTGTGCCCCCACCTATGCCAACCTCTTCCTGGGCTGGTGGGAGGACCACATCGTATTTCCAGACCACCACACTTGGTGGAATGAGAAGATTGTGTTTTGGACACGTTACATTGATGACGTTTTTGTTATCTGGAATGGGAACCGTAATGAATTTGTTGACTTAATCAGGGAGTTTAATGTTAATAACATCGGTATGAAGTACACCTATGAAATTCATCAGGATTCCATTACCTTCCTTGATGTTCTTGTTTATAAGTCTGGAGATAGACTCACCACCACTATATATAGGAAGCCCACTGCCACTAATTCTATTCTACATTGGGATAGCTACCACCCTCCACCTCTCAAGAGGGGCATTCCTGTTGGCCAGTACCTAAGGGCACGAAGAAACTGCTCTGATTCTGAGCAGTTTTTTTGGCGAATCCAGGAAGCTTCTTGAGAGGTTTACAAGCAGAGGGTATCCACATGGGGTGCTAAAACGGGCTTTTAAGAGAGCAAAGTTGGAGGACAGACGTGGTCTACTTAATCCTAGGGGGGATAGCAAAGAGGGTCGGACAAAATTTCGCCTAATCGCGACCTATGATACTGCAAATTTTGCAGTTCGGAGTATCCTTGACAAGTACTGGCCCATTTTATCCCTTGACCAGGATTTACTTGATGTAATAGGTGGAAATTCAAGCATCACTTACCGCAAAGGAAGAAGCCTCCGTGATCGCCTGGTATATAGTCATTATGTGGCACCAGTGGGTACAGGTACATGGCTTGATAGACAACCTAAAGGCTTATTTAGATGTGGATCATGCAAAGCATGTGACTACATTTCAACAAACAAAATCAATATATGCTCAGTCACTAAGGAAAACATATCCATCAAAGTTTTCGCGAACTGTAAAACAAAAGGAGTTGTGTATATATGCCAATGTACCTGGGTGGCTCTGGTCCTGATCTAGTTAGCTTCCAATTGATCACGATTTTCTACCATGTTACCCAATGTTTAGAGCTGATGTGGTATGAGTCCGGTCATGTGATCAGGAAGTGCCTCTTTGCGTTCTACACATGCGGTCCAGCATACCGGGAGCTCCGCTCACGTCATTTCCGGTCACGTGATTCAGGCGTCCAGCGTACACCACACGGGTATAAAGAGACCATTGCTGCGACACAGCACAGGTTTGGTGCAACAGGGAATGCGCTTAGTACAGAACGGGCCCCAGGGTGGTGAGTAGTGTTTTGGTGATGAAGCTAGCAAGGTAAGATGGGCCTATAAGTGTTTTTCATCGCGTGTATATTACCTTGCAGGTCATCTTCACCATGTGAACGGACACTGGAAATGCCCGGACCCTTACATCATTATATGGCTCACCTCTGTTATCGTGCACCTTAATTATCATCCACGCACACATCGGGGAGTAATACCATCTCTACACATTGCCTATGCATTATAAGATCTTGACACATATACAGTATAGTCCTCCTGAGGAACCCACATAGATTTGTGGGGGAAACGCGTCGAGGATTTATATAGTGAGGATATCAAATGAGGATATATAGAATGAGGACATCTAATCCTGTAGGGTATAAATAGGGTAAGATAGGATAGGTTGGAGGACAGGGAATCCCTACCTCTTGGGGAGGTCCCTGGGCTGAGGCCTAGACAGTTACCTGAATAGGGTAAGGTCTCATTGATACCATTATCTACCTCCTCCCTACCTTTTTCTTACATACATCTATTATAGAGAGCCCGTTATTTTTGGGCGTAGACATTATTATCTAGTGTGTACATATATGAATTGTTCTTGGGATATTTTTTAAATGAATCTAATTAAATATTTACGTTTTTAAAGGGTCTATGTTTATTTAGTGTGATTTATTGTTAATTGGAGACTCATAAATTAATGTGGGCATCAGAAAAATTGCTGTAAGTGACTATTTGACGTGTATACTCATCATGGAGCACTGCTATTTAGTGCTCCATGACGAGTATACACGTCATGGCATTAAACTGTCACCATGTCTGCTGACATGGTGACAGTGCTGAGACCCCGGCTGTTGCATACAGCCAGGGGTCTCAGCTAACCAGCCCGGGACCAATAAGAACGGTCCCCGGCCGGCGTTCGCTGTGATTGGCTAGTCTGTACAGACCAGATCATTATTTTTGGCCATAATTTCAGGATGGACGAGTGTGTGTGTGGGGGGGGGGGGGTCTGAGGGAGCCTGATCAGGCTTACTGTGACAGAAAATACACTGCAGTACACTATACAGTGTACTGCAGTGTATTATAGAACCATCAGACCCACTGGATCTTCAAGAACCAAGTGGGTTTGAGTAAAATAAAAACGTGTAAAAAAAAGTTTTAAAAAAGTTTCAAAAATCCCATTTTTCCCCCCATATATGCTCATTTGTAATTAGTTAAAAATGAAGAAAATAAAATACCTTAAACATATTAGATATTGCCGCATCCGTAACAACCAGCTTTATAAAAATATCACATGACCCAACCACTCAGATGAACACAGTAAAAAAAATAACATAAAAACAATGTCAAAAAAGCTGTTTTTTTGTCACCTACCATCACAAAAAGTACAACACCAAGCCATCAAAAGGGCGTATGCCCCCAAAATAGTACAAATCTAACCGTCTCCTCATTCCACAAAAAATAACCTGAAAAAATAACCTGTCAGATGAACACTGTACAAAAAAAAAAAAAAACTGTGCCAGAACAGCCATTTTTGGTTACCTTGCCTAACAAAAAGCGCAAAAAATTATATGTTCCCCAAAATAGTATCAATAACACTGTAACCTTATCCCTTAGTTTCCAAAATATGGGCACTTTTTGGTTGTTTCTACTGTAGAGGTGCATCAGGGGGACTTCAAATGGGATATGGTGTCTAAAAACCAGTCCAGTAAAATTTGCCCTCCAAAAACCATCTGGCGCACCTTTTCTTCTGCGCCTTGCCATGTGCCCATACAGTAGTTTACGACCACATCTGGGGTGTTTCTGTAAGTCGCAGAATCAGGATAATAGTTTTTGAGTTTTGTTTGGCTCTTAACCCTTGATGTGTTAGAGGAAAAAATGGATTAAAATTGAAAATCTGCCAAAAAAGTGAAATTTAAAAATGTCAACTCCATTTTCCTTTAAATCTTGTGGAAAATTTCCTAAAAATTCTAAAATTCTAAGCCTTCTAAGGTCCCCAAAAAATACACCTAAATTACATCTACAAAATGATGGCAACATAAAGTAGACATATGGGAAATGTAAAGTAATAACTATTTTGTCAGGAATTACTATCTGCCTTAAAAGCAGAGAAATTCAAATTGTGAAAATTACAAATTTTTCCAAATTTTCTGTAAATTTAGGATCTTTTTTAATAAATAAAGGTGATTTATATTGACTCAAATTTACCACTGTCATGGAGTAAAATGTGTCACGAGAAAACAATCTCAGAATGGCTTGGATAAGTAAAAGTGTTTCAAAGCTATTACCACATAAATTGACACATGACAGATTTCCAAAATTTGGCCTGGTCCTTAAGGTGAAAAATGTCATAAAGGGGTTAAATTTTTTTTTATATAAACAAAAAATTTTAATTAAAATTTCATTTACTGATGACAAAGAGATGATCCAACTGTAACATCACCAATATGAAGAAAAAAAATGTCCCCTAAACTTAAAAAAAAACTACTGCTACAACAGTTTTCATTCTTTAACCTGTTAAAAAGGTGCATGATGAAAACTGTAATACATTTAATTTCCTTACCAGTGACTGTATTTGTGAGTTATCTCCTCCCTTGTGATCCTCAGCTGTGTCATGTTATCAACAGTCTGACTTTCCAAATAACATTATTTATGTGTGGACAGGAAACCAGTTTCTCCATGCATTCCTATGGAAGTCTCAATGTCAGTCTCATAGGAATGAATACAGAAGTAACTGGCTTCCTGTCCTGTGTCAGTTGGAAATCAGAGTGCTGGCCACAAGACACAGCTAAGAATTAGAATGGAGATTATAACTCAGAAATACAGTCTCTGGTAAGAAGGTTACCTTCACTACAGATGACATCCTGCACCTTTCTAACAGGTTGGAGACAAAAAAAATACATTTGGAAGTGTATCTTTAATAACTTACTGTGGAAATCAGTACTTCACATCTATGTGAAGACTTTTTAGCACAGACTAATTTGCAGAATTGTCAGCAATGTACCTGTTTAAAGAGAATCTGTCACTAGTGACCTCCCTGTTAAACTGCTTGCATAGAAAAATATCTGTGTTTCACTGTATTAAATTGCTGTTTTAATTTTGTTGATTCAAAGCAGCATTCCTGAGTAATGATACTTTTCTTAATATGCAAATTAGGTATTTTGTGCAATGAGAGCATCGCCATGGCTCTTGTTAAATCAAAGCTCCACTCCTTTCTGTGACAAGCTCCTCCCACACTGCTTTGCCACTGCCTATGCAACGAGCCCCTGAGGAGCCGGTGCAGATAATGATAGTGTTAGTGGCCCTGATGAGGTGTCATGTCACAGTATACCCTCACAGGCCATTGCTCTCTGTGGTTTGGTGCATGCAAAGGTAGTTTGAAGAAACAAGCCAGAAGTAAATGTATAACAGTCTCTATTTACTTAGTGCAAAATATAACTTGTAGTAAATCCAGAAGTATGAAGTACAAAGTGCAGTTTCTTGCACCAGGTTGGATGGCAGTGTGTTGGCACTAGCAAGTACTTGTGGATATAGGTGTCCACTGTGAAACAAGCTTGATGTTTGGTCTAGCGATGGTTTAGGTAGAGGGTGGTGTCTGAGCTAGAGTCCCTCACCTTGCATCAACATCTGTATCGCTGGTTACTCTGCTGCCCTGTCTCTCAAGTGTTATCTTGAGGCAGGATTAAGTTGTCCTCACAGGAAAAGAATATCTGGTTTTGAGTTTCCCTAACAGAGAAATGAGATATGGTTTCTGGGAGTGGGGGCTCTGACGTATGCTTCCTCACTCCCCCACTATCCAAATAGGAACTCCCTTCCCTCATCTCTCACTAGACTGGAACTCCATCTCCTGGCAGGAAATAGGACTCGCCCACTCCTATCAAGAGGCGACGAACAGAGTGGTTAGCCCTGTTCCTGCAAACCATCGACAACCATTTCCTCCTTCGATAGAATAAATGGCATTACATCACATTACATTACATTACATGACATCTAATATATAAAGCTGAGTGTATGTGTGTGTGTATGTCCGCTAAAGGAATCCGCACCGCTGCAGCTACAATCACAAAATTTGGCACATATGTACATCAGGTGTCCGGGAAGGTTTTAGAATAGTTTTCAGCTCTCCAGTACGAACCATTCCTGAGATATTCCCAAAAAATGCATTAGCCAATAGTAGCCTGGTCACATGACCCTTATCAGCCAATAGAAGCTCACAGGCAGTCTCCACACACCAGGTTTCTATGACAACCTAGCCAGTTCACTGCTGTAGGTCTGCATTATAGAGACAGAGCACTGTGGATGACAATGGTAAAGGGGTATTTCGGTTACCATAAATATAACTTATGTTTTAGACTAATTCATCATCAATCATTACCTCATATAATGTAATTTCACATATTTACTGTTCAGTAGTAAAAAAAGATGTATTCTTCCACTGCTACCCACCTTCCTCCTAAATTACTATGGCATCGACCTATAATTCAGGCCACCGTCAAAAGAAGGACTTAAAAGCCCCACCCCCAGATCCCACTAAGCCATGCCCCTGACTCAGTCAGGCCACGCCCCTTCCATGCCGCATTTGACCGGGATTAAAAATATAGGTAAAAATCACCTTCTTTCAGCTGCAGGGGTGGGGGAGGGTGACTTTCTCCCTGCAGCTCATTGCTCAGACTGCACAGTGCTGCTGCTGAGAGTGAGCTGTTCAAAAGGACATCCCTGTGTCCATCCAGGCCCTGCGCATGACAGAGGACAGGGAGTCTGAAAGCCAGACTGTCCAGCCTAAAACAAGACCTCTGGCCACCCTAGGGGCAGGCTGTTGTTAGGGTGGCCAGATGTCCGGCTTTAGGCTGGACAGTCCAGTTTTCTGGCTACCTGTTCTCCGTCCGAGGGAGGCGCTGTTTCATGTTTGGGGGAATGGCCGGCGAGGTCTGGCTTTCAGGGGTGAAGACAGTGGCCACTCTAGCTGCTGTGGAGGTCACAGTTAAAGGGGTAGGCGGCTGTAGAGGTCACTGTTAAAGGGGCGGGCTGCTGTAGAGGTCACTGTTAAAGGGGCGGGCTGCTGTAGAAGTCACTGTTAAAGGGGCGGGCAGCTGTAGAGGTCACTGTTAAAGGAGCGGGCAGCTGTAGAGGTCACTGTTAAAGGGGCAGGCTGCTGTAGAGGTCACTATTAAAGGGGCGGGCAGCTGTAGAGGTCACTGTTAAAGGGGTGGGCTGTTGTAGAGGTCACTGTTAAAGGGACGGCCTGCTGTAAATGTCACTGTTAAAGGGGCTGGCCGCTGTAGAGGTCACTGTTAAAGGGGCGGGCACTATAGAGGTCACTCTCGATATCTTTTAACGACACACACACACACAAACAGTAAATGAAATAAATTAAATATACCCGGGCGAAGCCGGGTCCTTCAGCTAGTTGCATATAAAGTCATAAAAAGCAGGACTGGAGTACTGCACCTATCCCTGTCAATCAAAGCAGCCAGAGAAGGGCTGGCCAGAGAAATGAGAAGAGTTCAGGTGCAACAAGAGCAATGTTGATACCCTCATTGCACCACAGACATAATTTGCATATCAAGAAAATGTATAATGATTTGGGATGGGAGTCTCAAATCAACAAAAAAAGTGTCTGCATGAACAGTTGGATAGGGAGGTCGTTGGTGACAGATTCCCTTTAAGGTTCTGCTATGACATTTTAATGGGAGTCACATCAAAGCCTTGACTAGGCTATTCCAAAACTTTTCATGTTTTTTTCTTTTGAGCCATTGACTTGCTGTTGTGCTTTGTTGTCTTGCTGCATACTGTAATTTGAAGATTTGTACATAATTTTCAGGTCACAGACTAGTAAAAGAATATTTTTCTTCAGGATTTTCTGGTTTATTTTAGTTTTTTTTCTGTCTCTCTCCCTTGCCCCATTTTTAAGCTATTTAATGCAATGTGAGCAATAATAAAAAATAATTTGAGTGACACTGACATATACAGTATATCTATGAGTAAACACATGGTTGACAGTGTGAACAAACACCCTGTTTAAATACACACTGTGCCCTAACCTTAGCATGGCCTGTGCCTTTTTGCGCAGTGTTGGGTAAGGTTATCAGGAGGAGGACATTCTATGCAGGGTGAGGAGGAGAACACAGCGGTGCCACAAGAGTTAGGAGGTGTCACCAGCTTTGAGCACTTTACAGAATGTCCTGACAATAGGCTAGCATCAGGACATTATGAGCACTGTGGGAAACATGGAAGTCCAAGGCCAGGCCTGCAGTGTTGAGTGGACTTACAGAGGCCTTCTGAATTCAATTTTGGTGAGGGCCCGGAACTGCCACCCATTTGAAGAATGACAAGATACTTTTTATGGCCACCTGGCTAGAATTAATAATGCCTGCCTTCTGATTTGAATTTTGGTGAAGATACAAAACTGCACCACATTTACAACAACTAAGTGGTACTGCAGCATCTGCACTGTCAGTAACTTGACCAGGCGACAGTTCAGCTTGCTCACAACCAGATTGTTGGGCATGAAGAGTTGTTCTCTGACCACACATTCCATTTTCACTGAATGATGATAGAGCAGAGGGGATGTATGAGCAGGAGAACAAATAATTGATGATAACAATGACAAGGACACTACTAGTTGTGGATGCGACCTGGCTGCCACAAAGAAGACGGGAAGAAGGAGAACAGACTTGTTCTGATTGCTCGACAGTTCTATTTTTCAATCCAGTGATGGTGCTTTATGTGTACAGAACTGCATGACATTTAAAAAAACTTCAGGGAGCCCTGGGTGGTGGGGATGAACTTGGCCGAGGGCTCACTGGTCCCACCTCCAGGAAGGTCCCGGTACAATTGGCTGCTACCTGCAAAGAAACATGCAGGAACAGACAACAGAAGGACTGGAACCCAAACAAACTTAGGACATTGATCAGAAGACTCCATGTGGAACGGAAGCATGGCTTTCAAAGGCAGAGCTGCACACAGATTAGATGTTCTCCCTTTGGAGAACCCAGTAGCCCTCTCACGAAGGCAGGGCATACACAGGACATGAACAGAAGCAGTAAGGCACTGCAGGCAAGACATGGAGCAGACTGGATCAGAAGCAGTTGGGCACTGCCAGGCTAGATATGGAAGAAACAGGATCAGAAGCAGTCAGGCATTGTCAGGCTATACAGAGAACATACAGGATCAGAAGCAGTTACACTGCCAGGCAAAACATGGAACAGACAGTATACAACATCACAACACTTTACACTTTATAACACTTTACCAGGCAACACCACACAGAAGGGCAGATGACAAAAAAAAAACCTATGTCAGCAGCAAGGGGCCACACACAGCAAAACAAAATACAGCCCCAAGCCCCAAGCCCCACAGCTCACAGATAGAAATAGTTGCAATAGCAAGGGCACTTGCTAAGCCACACCCAGGAACAGACCAGGGAATGTTAACCCCACTAGAACCAGGAGAAACCAGAAGCACAGAACAAACTATACAAGTGTTAGTTCACACAGTCACAGAATTCTGCAGCCAGCATGCCCAAACAGCAACCAGCATACACAAGATAAACTGCAGCCAGTATGAGGTTATAGGCAGTAAGCCTACACAACAAGGAGTGACGGAGCCGCTCACTGCATCCATACTCAGACGATGTTCACACACAAGGCCACAGCCAGCATGCAACATAGAACCAGCATACATGGGAACACCCACAGCCAGTACACAAAGCGTATGCAGCCAGCCTGCACGGCACCAGTGACAGGAACCACAGAAATATGGATATGGGGAAACACACACAATAGTTCACACACAACATTGCAGCCAACACAAAGCCCCAAGAAACCAGCATACATAGGAATCAGCCTGCCGCCAGTATAAGATACAGCATGCACCCATCCTACACGGCCACAACTGTCACAGTGAACCGCACTGTGACAGTAATTTTGCAGTTGTTTTGTCAAGTAATTAAAAGATGTGCAATTAAACGTCCCTTTCTACGAACACACTGGTATTTATGTACTGAAATGCGCTGAACTGCTTAATTAGTAATTAAAAGAGGTGCAATGAAATATCCCTTTCCATGAATATACTGGTATTGATGTGCTGAAATGTGTTGAGGTGCTTATTTATAAAAAGAATCAAAATTGAAGCTGTTTTTTCTAGTAATTAAACTAAACTAAACTTAAACTAAAGGCGTAATTGAACTTCCTTTTCTATGAACACACTGGTATTGACGTGCTAAAATACGCTGAATTGCTTAATTATAAACAGTAGCCAAATTACAGCTGTTTTTCCAGAAATTAACAGTAAACTTCCCCTTCGAAAAACACACTGGAATTAATGCATTGAAATGCCTTAAGCTGCTTAATTATAAAGGGTAGCAAAATTGCAACTGGTTTTTAAAAAGAAAAAGGTACAATTCTGCAGCATTTACAGCAAAATGTATGCTGCTGGAGGTGCTGGGAATAAGCCTATAAAACACTTACAAACTGTAGAAACTTTTTTTGGAGGGGAACTGGCTGTTCATGCACAGAATAATTTAGCTTTGTGCAGGATCTTTGTGCAGGAATTTGGTGATTGCAGTGCATTACATGAAGCCTTCCACGGTTGGATTTCTTGCGACTGCCGCTCATTCATTTGTATGGGATCCCTGCTACTCAGCGATCCTGGCCGTGACAGGTGTTGTGCGACCAGTGTCGTCACGTAGCCCTAGTTTTATTGTTTCATGGGCTATCTGTCATCATGTGAGCCAATCAGGGCAAGCCCCCCTCCCTCAGGATCATGTCATCCTCCATCTTCATCCGCCTTGTGCCATTAGAATCCAATTTTTTCACAGTAACGTTGCATGCTGTTTTGCGCAATTCATCCGAAGGGAATCACCAAAACTTTGGGTTTATTAGGCAGTCAACCTTTTCAGGTTGGTATGCTGATCTTGTTAGTCACATTGGTTATGTTGCTAAATTAAATGTAACAAGTAGATAAACTGTATTATTATTTACCAAACTTTATGTATCTGTGTCGCAGAAGGAAACAACTGCAATTCTGCATTACAGAGCAGTAAAATGAAACAGTTTTGCCTGTCAGGTGTACTTTCTTCTTATCTAGATGATAAAAATCCAGAATGCGTAAAGTGTACCTATACTTTCTTCAGAATATAAAATGAAGGCATGGAATCGTAGTATACATGGTCCTCTTGGTTTAGAAATATACTTTAGTGCTCCTTTCCTTATTTTGTCTGACAGTCCAGTTCCTCACTTGCAGTTCATTTGACTTCTGAAGTGTGTCCACAAATCTGGTCTGCCAGTACTACACTATGCTGACATCCTGCCCTTAGTGCCCATAGTGCTCACCATCCTATCAGATTCAAGCCCTGAGGAGAAAGTCCATCTCTTTGTCATGCCTATATGTACTTTGCTATGCTATAGTATATCCAGAGAAGAAACCAGGAGATAAAAGCTATAGTCCATTTACTTTTCAGAGGCTGTGTACAGTGAAGGACAGCAGTAGAAATGAAGGAGATGATGATGAAGATCTGGGGGAGAGAGCTGCTAACAGGGACAAAGGTTAATGATTTCAAATACTCATCCATCACTCCCCACACACAGTCTATGCTCTCAGCAAGTGGAATCACTAACCTGTGTCCCTGCAATACAGCTTTCTCCCTGAGATCATCATCTCAGTTCGTTTCAGTATCCATAAGTAAATTGCAGTATGGCTTTTATCCTCTAGCTTCTTCTTTTTGACATATACTTCAATGTCCAGCATCGTAGGCCTGCAGGATATGGAGCCGGGAGCCAGCACCAGAAAGCAGGTTAGTCATCTTCCCTTTTGCAGGTATGGCACAACCCCTTTAAAAATATTTTTCCTTTTTTTTTGCATTCATCAGCCTCCCAACCAAAAAACACAAATGTAAAAAAAATAATAATTTTCAAATACTGTATTATGTTGGAGTATGTTGTTTACATTGTATTATTTATCTACTTAATGTTTTCTAATGAATACTCCATGTAAGGTCACAGTCAAAGGTTTAAAATAATAATTAACAAACTCAAAAATAAGTAACAATCACATTTAGAAAGCACCATGTTTATTTTATCTAAAACAAGGATGAACACTGTAATACTCGTGATTTGAAATTGTGGTTTCAGAAAGGTCAAAACATTGTGTCTGATTGCATAGGTCAATAACATCAATATTCTAACTACAAAATATGCTACAAACTTACTATGTAAATGTGGGAAACAAAAAATCATAGCCTATATCTAATTAAATGTTCAAATCAGAAAATAAAAAATAAAGTAAGGAAACTGTTAACAAAAAAGTGTAAAACAACTGTAAATATGTCTTATATTCTAGGTTCTTCAAAGTAGCCACCTTTTGCTTTGATTACTGCTTTGCAAACTCTTGGCATTCTCTTGATGAGCTTCAAGAGGTAGTCACCTGAAATGGTTTTCACTTCACAGGTGTGCCTTGTCAGGTTTAATAAGTGGGATTTCTTGCCTTATAAATGGGGTTGGGACCATGAGTTGTGTTGGGCAGAAGTCAGGTGGATACACAGCTGATAGTCCTACTGAATAGACTTTTAGAATTTGTATTATGGCAAGAAAAAAAGCAGCTAAGTAAAGAAAAACGAGTGGCCATCATTCTAGCAGCAGACACAGCTCTACAACAACTGTTAAGAGGAGACTGTGTGCAGCAGGCCTCCATGGTAAAATAGCTGCTAGGAAACTACTGTAAAGGATAGGCAACAAGCAGAAGAGGCTTGTTTGGGCTAAAGAACACAAGGAATGGACATTAGACCAGTGGAAATCTTTGCTTTGGTCTGATGAGTCCAAATTTGAGATCTTTAGTTCCAACCATCGTGTCTTTGTGCGACGCAAAAAAGGTGAACGGATGGACTCTGTCTGGTTCCCACTGTGAAGCAAGGAGGAGGAGGTGTGATGGTGTGGGGGTACTTTGCTGGTGACACTGTTGGGGATTTATTCAAAATTGAAGGCATACTGAACCAGCATGGCTACCACAGCATCTTGCAGCGGCATGCTATTCCATCCGGTTTGCATTTAGTTGGACCATCATTTATTTATCAACAGGACAATGACCCCAAATACACCTCCAGGCTGTGTAAGGGCTATTTGACCAAGAAGGAGAGTGATGGGGTGCTACGCCAGATGACCTGGCCTCCACAGTCACCAGACCTAACCTAATCGAGATGGTTTGGGGTGAGCTGGACCGCAGAGTGAAGGCAAAAGTGCCATCAAGTGCTAAGCATCTCTGGGAACTCCTTCAAGACTGTTGGAATACCATTTCAGGTGACTACCTCTTGAAGCTCATCAAGAGAATGCCAAGAGTGTGCAAAGTAGTAATCAAAGCAAAAGGTGGCTACTTTGAAGAACCTAGAATATAAGACATATCTTCAAATGTTTCACACTTTTTTGTTAAGTATATAATTCCACAAGTGTTAATTCATAGTTTTGATGCCTTCAGTGTGAATCTACAATTCTCATAGTCATGAAAATACAGAAAACTCTTTGAATGACAAGGTGTGTCCAAACTTTTGGTTTGTACTGTATATATACAGTGCCTTGCGAAAGTATTTGACCCCCTTGAACTTTTCAAACTTTTGCCACATTTCAGGCTTCAAACAAAAAGATATAACATTTTAAATTTTTGGTGAAGAATCAACAACAAGTGGGTCACAATTGTGAAATGGAACAAAATTTATTGGATCATTTCAACTTTTTTTGTAATAATAAAACTGAAAAGTTGGGCGTACAAAAATTATTTGGCTCATTTACTTTCAGTTCAGAAAACTCCAGAAGTTCATTGAGGATCTCTGAATGATTCAATGTTGTAATAAATGACTGATGAAGATAAATAGAATCCACCTGTGTGTAATCAAGTCTCCGTATAAATGCACCTGCTCTGTGATAGTCTCAGGGTTCTGTTTAAAGCACAGAGAGCATCATGAAGACCAAGGAACACACCAGGCAGGTCCGTGATACTGTTGTGGAGAAGTTTAAAGCCGGATTTGGATACCAAAAGATTTCCCAAGCTTTAAACATCCCAAGGAGCACTGTGCAAGTGATCATATTGAAATGGAAGGAGTATCAGACCACTGCAAATCTACTAAGACCCAGCCATCCCTCTAAACTTTCATCTCAAACAAGGAGAAGACTGATCAGAGATGCGGCCAAGAGGCCCATGATCACTCTGGATGAACTGCAGAGATCTACAGCTGAGGTGGGAGAGTCTGTCCATAGGACAGCAATCAGTCAAATACTTCACAAATCTGGCCTTTATGGAAGAGTGGCAAGAAGAAAGCCATTTCTCATAGATATCCATTAAAAGTCTTGTTTATAGTTTGCCACAAGCCACCTGGGAGACACACCAAACATGTGGAAGAAGGTGCTCTGGTCAGATGAAACCAAAATCAAACTTTTTGGAAACAATGCAAAACGATATGTTTGACGTAAAAGCAACACAGTTCATCACCCTGAACACACCATCCCCACTGTCAAACATGGTGGTGGCAGCATCATGGTTTGGGCCTGCTTTTCATCAGCAGGGACAGGGAAGATGGTTAAAATTGATGGGAAGATGGATGGAGCCAAATACAGGACCATTCTGGATGAAAACCTGATGGAGTCTGCAAAAGACCTGAGACTAGGACGGAGATTTATCTTCCAACAAGACAATAATCCCAAACATAAAGCAAAATCTACAATGGAATGGTTCAAAAATAAACATATCCAGATCTTAGAATGGCCAAGTCAAAGTCCAGACCTGAATCCAATTGAGAATATGTGGAAAGAGCTGAAAACTGCTGTTCACAAACGCTCTCCATCCAACCTCTAAGAGCTCAAGCTGTTTTGCAAGGAAGAATGGGCAAGAATTTCAGTCTCTAGATGTGCAAAACTAATAGAGACATACCCCAAGCGACTTGCAGCTGTAATCGCAGCAAAAGGTGGCGCAACAAATGCAAGGGGGCCGAATCATTTTGCACGCCCCACTTTTCAGTTTTATTATTACAAAAAAAGTTTACATGATCCAATAAATTTTGTTCCACTTCACAATTGTGACCCACTTGTTGTTGATTTTTGACCAAAAATTTAATATGTTATATCTTTTTGTTTGAAGCCTGAAATGTGGCAAAAGATTTAAAAGTTCCAGTACTTTCGCAAAGCACTGTACATATCAGTAGGCCAAGAAAGGCAGTAGGAGCAGAAGGCGGGTGGCATCAGGTGGGTGGCAGTATCAGAATGGTGGCAGCAGCAAGTGGCCAGAAGAATTGACCCATTTTGCTGAATATTCTGGTGTGGTAGCACACTACAATGTGAACATCAATGGCAGAATTATCTACTCTTTTGCATTAGGTACCGTTGTCTGGAAATCCTGGTTGATCCATGCCTGATTCATCTTTATGAAGGTTAGTGTCTCAACATTTTGGGAGGAAAGGCAATTTCTTTTAAGGATAAATATACCCCCTGCGCACTGAACACCAGATCTGATGCCACACTACTGGCCATGCAGGAAAACATGTCCATGGCAAAATTGTTCAGTTGCGGCCACACTTTACTGACCCCCTTTTTTTGCAGTTGTACTGATCTGGAGGTGTGGCTACTCCAGCCAGTCTTGCACTCCTGACAAGCGTGTCTGCCTCATAGGCTGATTTTAATCAGAGTAAATATAAAGCTGTAGCCTGCTCTCAGTATATGCATTTGAAGCCGTGAGGCACCAGCAGAAGTGAGGGGACTCAGCATGCATGTTGGTACCTGCATCTCTGGATTTAGTGGAGGCCTTTAAGGCTCCAAAAATGGCAAAGGCAGAGTGGACCCAGCATGTATGTGGAACCAACACTCCCTGAATTTTATGGTAGCCATTATGGCACATAACAGGTAGGAATTAGTGTTAGGTTCCTGTCTTAAAGAGATCGCCTTGACGTCTGGCAGACAGGCTCAAATAATTTTGTACAAAATATATTTGCCAAGAATCTCAATTTTGCAAAATAAGCGTAGCACTAACATCAGAATGTTTTTTATGACTATGGCAATATTGTACGTTATTTGTGTTTGCAGAGTGCTGCTGCATTGTGTTTTTTTTCCCTTAGTGTTTCTAGCCATGGCAGCATGCACCTGCACATTGGATCTGCTGACTGACCCCCTTTTTTTTGCAGTTGTACTGATCTGGAGGTGTGGCTACTCCAGCCAGTCTTGCACTCCTGACAAGCGTGTCTGCCTCATAGGCTGATTTTAATCAGAGTAAGTATAAAGCTGTAGCCTAAGGATAGACAGTAATCATCCCTCTGCTGAATCCTGATAATTCGGCTGTCACTGTGCAAACAAAAAAGCATACATATGGCCACTTGCTCAATGGACTTGGAGGGCCTACCTGCTTCCATGTCCACTGAACACTGCCATAGTCTGTTGGGGTCATCTACATCGTCTTCATCATCATCCTCAAATCCCTCATTCTTCTCTTGCTCCTTCTGCTCCTCTACTGTTGCTTGGGCAGATAAACCACCTAGTTGTGTATAGCATTCATATTTTTAAGCTTCCTCTCCAGGATGTGAAAGAGAAGAATGACATCATTCATCCCATAGTTCTGACGACTGACAAAGTGGCCTCCTCAAACGGCCTGACCAAACCCCCCATGTCATGCATGAGCTGCCACTGGCTAACATGCAAGTTACACTGGGGAGTAAACTTGTCCATCTGCAGCATCAAGAAATCATTGATGGCCTTCCTCTGCTCGTACAAGTGGTCTAAGATATGGAGCATGGAGTCCCAATGGGTGGAAACCTAGCATATCAGGCGATGTTGGGGAAGAGCATTTGTGTCTTGCACTGAGTGGCTGAAGTGCATGCAGAGTTTACTGGACATTTTTAACAGCTCTTGCAGTTCAGTAGAAGACTTTAGGAACCGGTTGACGAGATTGAAAACGTGTGCCATATATAGGTCAGCCCTCCCTGACACCGTGCAGATAACATTTTCTTCCTGTTATCAGTAACCATGGTTCCTATGTCTAACTGGCAAGGAGACAGCCAGTGTTCGATTTCTTTATTGATGACGTGGAGAAGTTCCTCCCTGGTGTGACTCCATTAAGCCAGACTGACCAGGTGCAGAACCAAGTGAAAATGACTAGCTTTGCATTGGTGATATGCTGGAGGACCACTGTGAACTGTGCCTAGAGGGGAAGGTTAGGATAAGGTGGAGGATGAGAAAGCAAAGGTGACAATGGCGCAGAAATCCCAGCATTACAATGCGGAGGTGACATTACCATCACCTGGCCAAATTGCTGGTGTGCCTAGGCTGGAACCACACTTACCCAGTGGGCTGTGAACCACATATATTGTCCTTGACCATAGTTACAACTCCACACGTCAGCGTTGACATGAACTCTACAAGATGAGAGGCCCAAGGACGGGCTCATCTTCTGCTCAATGTCCATGTGCAGGGCTAGTATAGCTTTTTTGGAAAAGTAATGTCTGCTTGGGATTCTCCACCTTAGTTTGGCACAAGCCAACAGTTTTCTAAAATGTGCAGAGTCAACTACATGGAAAGGGAGGGACTATAGTACCAGCAACTTGGCCAGGTGCACGTTCAGCTTCTGCACAGCTGGATAAAAGCACACATACTATTGTCTTTTTGCAATTGTCTTGGTTATCGATTGCTGTTGAAGCAATTGACAAGGAGTAGAAAGAGGAGGATCATCAGGAGCAATAGATGACATTGAATTACAGTTTTCTTCTGCTGAAGTTGAAGAGTCCTGACTTCATGAGAGAGGTGGTGCAGGCCAGTGGGAGATGCAGAGGTTGCTACATCAGTCTATAACACTAAATTAGTGGCACAGATTTCTAACGCCACTTTATGGTGATGCTCCATCTGTTGACAGAGTGCCAACATTAGAACCCTTGCCATGCCTCAACTTCTGCCCACACATCTGC